>JANAVB010015983.1:0-63823 GCA_029216955.1 Iris pallida
CTTACTGCATGTTCACTTTAGTTTGGTTAGATTACCTTATAGTGTCTTGTCACTTTCTATGATTGTGGCGTATTTTATATTCAGTATTATATGGCATGTTGATGTATCTTGTTACGCCCTCTGAGGACCTGGTTATCTCGCCAGGTGTGTTCGTGATTTCTTGCAGGTGCTCTAGCTAAGGCCATTCCTTCCTTCGTGGTGATTGCTCTTAGACTCGCCATTGCTCGCTTGCTAAATTTTTCCTTGTATATTATATTTTTTCCTATTAAATTTGGTTGGTAGTGGACTTTGTCTCCGCCCAACTATTGTGTACATATGAGTTCAAAATTACTTTTATATCATATTTATCTTTGTGGATGAGATTTAGTACCTTGGTTACTGCATTTTACAGCTTATGTATATATACGAGGGTCTATATACTTTGTATGTATACAGCTGGCATGGTTGCGTTCTAGTCCTACGTATTTTGGGATTGGGGCGTTACATATTTCGTGGTGGCCCATGCAGGTCAAGTTTGCTGTTTCGGTTACATGATTGAACCAAACGGACCTGCAATATAGGATTAGAGTTTAGAATCTCATCCACCTACTTGACTTCCTTCCTTGACTTCAAATCCCGAACTCTCGTTCGAGCTCCTTGATTTGCATCTTGCTTGACTCCTTCTATCGTAAATTCTCAGTTCGTATTTAGTAAGATGACTACACTAGTATATGCCCATAGGTTAAACACATGGCTAGATGGATTGCATTTGGCAATTAATATGCATTGGAATTTTATCTGAGTTATAAAGAAAACTTATTTTTCTAGAAAGTATGATTTTAAGGATTAGTTAATTTCAAGTTGGGCAGTAGCATATTTTTCGCTTTCAATGGATAGTTGAAATTTTATTTTGCTATTACAAGGTGGTATACACAAGAGGACAGCTAGATCGCGAAAACAAATTTATGATTTATGGTTTTTTTTTAAATTGCAAAATAGTTTATGATTTATTGGGATATGAAACCGATTGGAAAACATCTTTAAATTGTGACACATGATTTACGTTGAGTTCAAGTATTGGATTGTAAAAAAGAGTTTTAAATCATAAGAGAATATGGAGGGTTTAGGATTTATGGTTTATTAGAGAGCTTGATGTTTTAAATTGAGTCATATGAAATTTTTTAAATTTATTTAATTTTGAGCTTGAAGAGATAATGGTAAAAAAAATTTTGAAATATTATGGAGGATATGAAATCGACTTGAAGGAAAAATATTTAAAATTTGCTCATGTGATCTATGATATATAAAGATTTCGAGTTTAAAGCCTTGATTATGGATATTTAAATTTTGGTGAAAAAGAGAGGAGAATTACTTTTGTAGAGTAGATGTGACTTATTGGAAGCTAGATAGACACATTTGAAGGATATATAAATTTGGGAGTTCTTTAAATATTCTATATTGGTAGTATGAATTTCGACAGATAAACTTATTAAATGTTGAGTTTAAGATATGAGGGAAAAAAAGGGATTATCATTCAAGTTGCGATATACAAGGGTTGTTTTAAGATTTACTAGAGGTTTAAATTGTGATTAAAGTTGACAGTCTAAGATAATTGAAATTTTGGCGGAGTATCTTGAAAATTTCATTGAGAAATTTTTGAAGAACTTGAAATTTAGATTAGATTATATATTGATGAAGGATCAAGAAGCAAGTAAGGTCACCCTGGTGAGATAGAAGTATTCCACATTAGATTGCCATGCCACCTATGATTATGATATTGCATATACCCAAGTGTAATTAGTCATCGACCAAACCGATGAACATATCTTTGACTTACTCGACCTTCCCTCAAATCTAGATCATTATTCATGACGATCCAATTGTTTGAAACTAGAAGTGATTAGAACCATCCCCTTGACCATACCCTCATCTAGGAGACTAATTTCTCTCTAGAAACTGTGCACTAACTTATTTTACCTTGACCTACGAGATTCCTAATTATCTTTATTTCGTGCTTTAACTGGATCCATCTTATTTTGCGTAAATGTCACCTTATGAACTCCCACTTTCTATTCTAGACCTATTGGCGTTCCCTATCGTGACTTTGATATTTGGAGCACAACACTAGACTTTTCCTTCCAACAAATTTCACATGCAAGACCTAGACGAGCTCACCTTCATGAAAATATATCATGTCCCACTAAAACACGTCCCCTTGTACTCTATTTTTATGGTACGACTTTCGGGTCATAAAGACTAACTATAACCTATACCATGGTACCGATATACTTTGACTATATAGTGGGACTCGATCTCGACTCAAATCTTCGGCCGATTGCGGTCTACTAGATCCATTAAATGCTTAACCTTGTGTTTTATCTGGACTGCCTAATTATTTTTATTTATTTTATCTTGACTTACTTAGACCCTATCATCCCTTACTTTTTCGTGCAATAACTCACGACCCCTATTTATTATCCAATTCTTACCACGATCATTAAAACTAACCGCATCCCCTTTCCAAATTGTTTTGCTTCACTATGATTCGTGCAACCTTTTCCTTGGATACCCTTGTACGGAGATGGAGATTTGATCACAACGCCCTTTGATTAGATATGAGTTAGATAAAAAAAAGAAATATTAAAGGAGATTGATGGGTTAGTAAATAAAACAATTCGGTGGTTACGAGTCATAAGTTAATTGTGCTATTGGATAAAGAGGTATAATATTATGTGATAAGATGATCCAATAAAAATATATATACTTGTGAGTATTAAAAAGTTTGCGATTAACGAATGCGGAAAATAAATTTATGTTGCTGCACAAAAGATAAAATTTTCCTAGAAGAGTTTGACTTTTGATTCAACTAAACTTAATTGAAGATTTTGAAATTGCAAATTTCGTGGGAATTAAAGCTAGAGGAAATTTTCATGGTAAGATATTGCGTTATGAAGATATGATCAACAAAAATTGAAGGTGATAGCTTATTTTGGGTACTTTAAGGATAAGTACAAATTTCCTACAAAGAATATTGATTTAACATTTGATTAAACATATTAAAGATCTGTTTTGAGGAAAATGGATATAGATAGATATGTGAGAGAAGTTTATTAGATTTTAGAATTCAACTTCGGGGACTTATTAAATTTCAAATATGGGATATTGAATTTAATATTTTTGAAGATGGTGAAATTTTATGAAATTAAGAAAAAGGAAGAGGATATCTTAAGTGAACTTAAGTTTATTGGAATATGAATCTCAAGAAGAAATCAACTTTTGAAAAGAGTTATTATGAATAAAAGATAGTGACGAATCAAGGAATTTGACGATATTGAACACAACTCAAATATTGAGCTTTTGCTCTTAATTTTGTCGAGACAATATTAACCTATTTTGTGTTATACAATTAAAGATTAGGATAGTGTTGATTATTGAGATTGATGGGTGTCATATGATCATCGTCTACACTACGCTAAGAATCTATTCATTCTAGACATCTAAATTCTGATTTTTTTTAAAAAGATTGTCTATTGTATGCCTTTCCTTCACCCCGTTAGATAAATTGATCGATTGCTTATCGATAAACTCTTTTCACCCCCTTCGCCCTACCTGCCCTAATTTTTCCTAAATTTCGAGGACGAAATTCTTTTAAGTTGGGTAGGATGTAAAGCCCCTAAATTTCTACTGATTTTTATTTTATTTTATTTTGGTACTGATTTAAAATTTGTTATTGTACGTCGTGTAGTCGTATTTTACGTCGCGCACAAAATTTTATTTTTGTAATTGCTCGACGAGTGCGAATATGTGTCGAGGTACATATGTTAGAAAAATATTTTATTGTAAATTTTATAATATTTTTAATTTTGTATAAATAGGTTATTTTATTCACCGTTTACAAATAAATGGTAATTTGGAAATTTTGGTTTAATATTTATGAAATGTAAAAATTTGTTTATTAATAAATCTTGATATTTACAAAAGCTAGTTTATGATTTAAATATTTAAAGTATTTATAGTGATTTTCGAAATTAATTATTTCCATAAATATTTAACTATGAAAATAATATTTGAGATCTTGTTTTATTCAATATTTGATTAAATATGGTCATTTAAATTGCAAAAGATTTTATTGGATTTATTTCAAAATATTTTAAATTAAGTATGGAATTAATTTGGATTTGGAATTGATTTGAATTGGTTTTAAATCTATTTAATTAAATGACGGAATTATCTAATTAGGATTTAAATACCCCAATTCATATCTAACTGGGAATTCCCACCTCCTATAAAAGGAGAGGTACTCCTCCAGAAATTTCTATTCTCCAAAATTCTCTCCACAAAGTGTTGTGCACCGTGTCGGTGTCCACCATTCCACTATGATAGAGTTACATAGACATTATTTTTCCTCCCCGTGTCCACATTCGGACACGACTCAACCTCCAACCTGTGTCGTGCAGGATACGGTTCCACCCCGCTCCTGTGTCCGACACATGAACACAAATCTCAAACCCAGCCCTAACCCTAAGCCAGCGGCACCACCTCCCTGCTATCTGTCGACCACCAGCCGACTCCATCAACTCTATCGCCACCCCCTCGACTCCATGCCTGACCACAAATCCCCGATCTCCCGTCGCCATCATCCCAAAACCACCATCGCCAGTAACAATCACCCATGCACCCCCGTCGCCATCCTCGCCTCCTCATGGCCGAATCCGACAACCACAACACCTTCCCGACACCACTATCACCTTCACCCATCACCACCGAACAACCATCGTCACCACCATCAAAACCGCCATCGCCACCACAGCAAAATAGAAGAAAGTAAATGCAAATACTAACCTGCGCTGCTTCCGCGCTTAGCCTCTCTCCCCGCCGGCGATGGGAAGCGTTGGATCCGCCGTCGCGAACCGTCCTCCGCGGTCCCGGCCTCCACTCAGCACCCTCCGCCGTCTACATCCGGCTACCCGCCGGCCATCTCTTGGCCGCGTTCTCTGCCTCTCCGCGAGAACACCGCGCCACCTGACCTCCGCCCTCGGTGCCGAACCATCCGCCATCAGCCGCTCTTCCCAGGTGGGCCTCGCGAGTTTCGGCGCCTCCGCCTCCCAGCCGGTCGCGGACCACGAGCAACCCTTGTCACCTTCCGCCATGTGCACCCCCGCAACAGGCTGCCTCTTCCACCGCGGGGCACCCGGCGCCTCCTTCCCCGAGATCCGCCCCTCTCGTCTCCTCTCAGCAGAGCCCGCGCCACCAATCTCCAGCGCCACCCGCCGTGAGCGCCGACTTCACGCGTGCCTCCACCGGCCAACGGTTGCCGACCCTTTTTCCCCTTTTCCGCCGGTAAGACCCCGTCTCTGTCTCACTCTCCTCTCTCTCTCTCTCTCTCTCCCTCTCATGAGTGAGTACATTTGGAGGGGGGAGGGAGTAATATCTGTACTGTTTTTTTCTGAAGGAAGTGTTGTTATTATTATTATTATTATTATTATTATTATTATTATTATTATTATTATTATTATTATTATTATTATTATTATTATATAACTTTTGTTAATATTATTATTATTTATTACTGATATTATTATTATTAGTTTTAATATCATTATCATTATTATTTACATTATTATTATTTATAAACCTTTATTATTATTATCATTATTATTATTATGAAAGATTATTGTATATATCATTATTACTGTGTTATTTAGTATTATTATCAATGATAATTGGGAAGATTATTATTGTTACCATTATTAATATTCTTAATTATATTCAAATTTTATTGTTATTTAATATATATAAATAAAAGAATTTTTATTAGGGTACATGTTCTTTTCGACTCTTCTATTTTAAACAAATTCATAAGAAGTTTGTAAATAAGTTTTATTAGATATAAATATTTCAAAATAATATTGTAAATAGTTTTTCAAATATTATCTAAAATATATTTGGTATTCTCCTTAAAATTTTATTTTCCAACTTATAGTAATTATGCCTAAAAATGATTTGAGATTTTAGTATTTTTTTCAAAAACAAATCTAGTCTTAAATGATTATAAATATTTTTCTAAAACTAAGTTATATTTATTTTCCAAATTCTCTTGTTGGTGTTTATCATCATTGATCATGACTAACTCCATGTTCCTATTTTCTCGCGATTTGGGCCACTGCATCGACCATGGCTATTAGACTATGGAGACATAGCAGAAAATACCGCACCACACCAGGCGACCTACCAGGCAAGATACCTTGCCACAATTTACTGTTTATAAATTAGTTGCATTTTATTATTACATATCACTGTTCATTTATTTTTAGCTCTTGATTACTGCCTGCTCAGTGATATTAGTTATACCTTGTTATTTACCTTTGATTGCATATGGACTTAGAGTTAAGGGACTACCACTAGTTTAGTGCATTGCATAAACTTTGACACTGTTGTGCCACGAGATGTGTGAGTATGAGTAGCATATAGTCTACGGACTTGCGTATTGGCTGATCACTGATGCGTGTAGGACGTGCGTTAGGTCTAACTGTCAATAGTTGTGTGTTAGAAGACTTGACGGTTAGTAGTGTTACATGGTCGTGGATACGACATGATAGGTACATTGGGTGGGGAGAACATTTCCTTATCGTATGGGCTTCTATTGCACTTCCCTTGTAACCCGGAAGCTCCGCTGGAGATACGGGTATGAGCCTCTCAGGTTGGCCACTGTCGTTTTTGAACGTCATGCTCTCGGTCACTGGTGCCCAAGTGGGGACTATACCAGATCCCATGTACAGCCAGGGCCCATACGACGAAAGGTTTATTCTCACTGCATGTTCACTTTAGTTTGGTTAGATTACCTTATAGTGTCTTGTCACTTTCTATGATTATGGCGTATTTTATATTCATTATTATATGGCATGTTGATGTATCTTGTTACGTCCTTCTGAGGACCTGGTTATCTCGCCAGGTGTGTTCGTGATTTCTTGCAGGTGCTCTAGCTAAGGCCATTCCTTCCTTCGTGGTGATTGCTCTTGGACTCGCCATTGCTCTCGCTTGTTAAATTCTTTCCTTGTATATTATATTTTTTTATATTAAATTTGGTTGGTAGTGGACTTTGTCTCCGCCCAACTATTATGTATATGATGAGTTCAAACTTACTTTTATATCATATTTATCTTTGTGGATGAGATTTAGTACCTTGGTTACTGTATTTTACAGCTTATATATATATACGAGGGTCTATATACTTCGTATGTATACAGCTGGCATGGTTGCGTTCTAGTCCTACGTATTTTGGGACTGGGGCGTTACATGCTCCCATAGACAAGCAATAATAGCGTATTGCTAGTGTGTGTCCGAACGGTTGTACAGTAAGCACATAGACATTCGTCGAGTTTTTCATTCCAGTCGTGCTTATTGGAAGACAAGACTTTCTTGAGCAGCTTGACGAGTGTCATGTTGAATGCTTTAGCTAGTCCATTTATTGCAGGATTGTAGGCCGTTGAGGCTATAATCTGTATCTAATTTTTATCACAGAATCGATAGAATGCATGGCTCACAAACTAAGGGCCATTATCATGGATAATCCTTCGAGGAACTCCGAAGCGGTAGATGATGTGATGCTTGACAAAGCTGATCACGTTCGAGGTTTTTATCTCAGCTAGTGGCACTACTTTTGCCCACTTAGAAATGTAGTCAGTGATGGCAAGAATGAACCAGTGTCCTTTGGAGGATGGAGGGCTGATTGGCCCGATGATGTCCATTCCCCATGCCTCAAATGGTCAAGCGGCCGCAGTGGGTGTAGAAACTCAGAAGGTTCATGGATAAAGTCAGTATGTAACTGATATACCCAGCACTTCTTAGCATAATCCATGGCATCTGCTATTATAGTGGGCCAGTAGTCGCCTATACGACGTAGTTGGTCCTGCAACTTAGGACCAGGTTGATGAGCTCCGAAGTGCCATCGTGTTCCTCTCGGAGTGCTTCTTGTGCTTCTGTCTTGGATAGACACCACAGGAGAAGTCCGTCGTATGAACAACGATACAACATTTTGCTAGCTATGTCATGGAAGTATCGGAGCGAGCGCCTCTTGATAGAAATAGCTTCCTTCGGGTCTTCGGGTAGGATTCTGTAGACTGCATAGTCTATGAACAGGAATCGCCAGTCCCGAATGTCAACATTAGTGTCCACCTGTACAGAGTAGCTCAGATATGTATGTAGATTGTTCTTTGGACAGACTAGCTTCCGACCCATCACTATGACAGAGTACTGGATTCCGACAGGAGCTGCCAGAGAAGCGGCAAGACCGACGAGTGCATCGGCCTCCAAGTTTTGCAATCGAGGTACATGTTCTATAAAGAACCCTATAAAGGTAGAATTGATATCAATTGCTGCCTGATGGTGAGGAATCAGATCTTCATGTCGAACCTCATATTATCCTCGAACCTGGTTGATAATTAGCTTCGAGTCACCGTAGGCCTCGATGTAGCCGACCACTAACTGTTTAGCGAGCTGGAGCCCGATGATGAGAGTGTTGTACTCAGCAACAATATTGGTGCATGACTCCTTAAGAGAATATGCACAGTGGATAACTAGGCCATCAGGACTGATAAGGACTACTCTGACCCATGCGATGATTTCGTCTTTGGGTCCTGTTCTTGAAGCACCGTCAAAGAACATTCACCAGACAGGATTGTCTATGACTGCATTGGACTCCAGGACCTCGTCAGGATGCCGTCATAGATTTTTGACGTTAACAGTATAGGATGTGCCGTCAAGAAATTGGCCAATGCTTGACCTTTAACTGCCTTTTATGGGACAAATACCATGTCATAAGGCGTCAAAAGGGTTGCCCGTGTGTCTAGCCGCGAGTTTAGTACCCCTAGCTTAGTCATGAGAACTCTGAGGGGATTGACTCGGGAAATGACATGAATTGTCTAACCAGCCACACAATGGCACATCTTTTGGATGGCGAAGACTAGAGAGAGACACTCCTTCTCCATAGGATTATACCGATGTTTGGCACTAATTATAGTCCTGCTAAGATAGTAGATTGTCTATTTGTAGCCTTCGTTGCTCCTCTGGGCTAGCAAAGCACTGAGAGAATGGTCCATGGCTCGGATGTATAGTAGGAAGGGTCTTTCCACAACCTGTGCTACCAGTACCGGAGGACTAGTAAGGTAATTCTTGATATCGCCGAACATACACTGACGTTCTTCGGTCTAGACATAAGAAACTACTTTCTTTATTAGTTTGGTGAAGGGTTGGCATCGTCCAGAGAGATTTGCTATGAATCTTCTGATGTATGCCAAGCGTCCTTGCAGGTCTCGGAGCTCACGAAGATTCTTCGGAGGTGCCATGTCCAGGATAGCCTTAGTCTTTTTAGGGTCAATATGAATACCCTTAGCGGTGATGATTGTTTGCCATTAAAATCTTTTGATTGCAAATTTCAATTACAAACAGAACAATGTTACAATGTAGGACTTAGACGTAGTCCTAGTAGTACACTTTTGTTTATCTGGGTTCCTTGTACCGATGAAGCGAGTGGCAATGTGTTGACTCCGTTGACGATCTGACGACGGTTGTCGGTTCTCTGAAGGTCTGAGTTGTCTTGGGAGCTGGAGCTTGCAGAGAGGAAGAAGATGTTGAGTATCTGTATCTACCTCTCTGTGTGTGCTCGTAGGTCTGTCTCTGTATATATATGTCCGTGGATGTGTGTGTAAGAAGAAAATAATCCCTCTATTTATAGTTTTGTAGGCTGGCTGCTCATGTGCGCATATGTAGGATACGTCTGTACGTGGGGACGCCACGTGGTGATTGCTGATGGAGGCACATGGACGATACGCTCCGATTGAGGAGTTGAACCCTTCATGTTGCCTTTGTGGGCTGCGACTGAGCTGACACGTAGCAATGGAGAGGATCTTTCAGTTGCTGAGATCATGGGTGGTTAGCACCCCTTCATAGGCTGAATCGAGTCAAAGGACACGTGTCGTAGGTTCATGGCTCGAAGATCTCAGATTTGGTGGAGAGTGATCAGATGAGATGCGCCTAGGATTGGGCGCATGAGGAAACTTTGGCTCGCAACCTTCAGGAGTCATAAACCAGTCGGGGCGCACGTCTTTTGAGGCACATGCGGGGCTTCAGTAGTGACTTTACTTCTGTCTTTAGGGATCAGAGAAAAGTCTGAGGCGCACAGCTTTTGAGGTGCATGCAGAGATTTAGGCGCATGGCTGCGGAGGCGCATGCAAGATGGTTGGGCGGCCACGTGGCTTGTAACCGTCGGAGGAGAGTAATGTTGATGCTGACGTTGGCGATGCATCGTCTTCTGAAAAAGCTATCAATTGTTCAGTCCTCGGGGGACGTGCTGCCAACTCTGTCAGACTTCAGCATTTAATGTTCTTTGACAGGTGATGGGCTGTTGAGTGGGCGTGTCGATCCGCGTTCCACTAGGCGCATGGGGACGCATGGGGCGCATCCTCGTATGGCGCTTGGTGCTGATGGGCGCATCAGTATGATGCGCGGTCTGGCCGGCGCATCCATTTGCATGATACGTCTTTATGGGCCCGACTGTTACGTTCTTCGAGTGCTTTAAATAGCCGTTTTTGACTTGGTTGAATTCGAAGCGTCAGGTTCATCTCCATTAATGCAAATTCATTGCACGGGATTCGGAGTGCCAGCCACTTGGCGTATGGGTTTGATTTGCCCGGCCTATAAATAGTGGCATGGAGAGGGTTTGCTTCTCGTTCTCTCACGTCCTCCCGAAATAAACTTGTTTGCCCGAGCACATTCTGTTGACGAGATGCTCCCGAGGGTGAAGATGCGATGCGTTGTTTTCATTGATGCAGTTGAAGGTGACTGTTACAACCAAAACTCAGAGTCGAGGGCTTCTGAGGCAGGCAGAAGGTGCCTATTGCATCCAAAGATTGGGATGCTCGAGCCTCGTCTCCGTTATGCTGGAAGAGCCGCAGATCGGAATTACGGTGGCCCGATCATCTTCCTTGGGCTTTGGGAGAGCTCCACGTCCCGCTAGAGTGGGTGTTGCCCATTCTGGTTGGGTTGAAAGCTGCTCCTTTAGCCGTGGGTTGATTGCGGTGATCTTCTCTTCCTTGGTTTGAAGAGCTCTTCCTCCAGCTAGAGGGTTGATTGCCACCCTCGTTCTGCTCAATAAATGCTTCATTAGTCGAAGTATTTGATGGGGCATATGCTGAGACTTTATGATGCGCCTGGCTGAAGGGTGGCACATAACTGAGCTGCTGAAGGGATGCACATAACTGAGCCGCTGAAGGGATGCACATAACTGAGCTACTGAAAGGATGCGCCTGGCTGAGAGCGCATGGCGAGATGCGCCTGTTTTGAGAGCGCATGGCGAGATACGCCTGTTTGAGAGCACATGGTGGTTGCTGTGCCTAGCTGTAGACTTAGGGTCTTTTCTTTGTAAAGTTCTCCTTTGTACAGCTCTTTTTTAGACATGTAATAGACTTTTATATGAAATAAAAATCTTATTTTAATGTCTATACTTTTGCTATTTGCTGTGCCAAGTACTCCATCTGAGCTTCCTGGCGCATGTGATGTTAGGTGCATAGGATTTCTGGTCCTGAAATTCCATGATTCTACAAGACCCCCTTCAAAGTTTTTAAAACTTTTTGTCAAGTTTTGGAATACTTTGAATAAGAAGCATGGTGGCGTTTTCAACGGGGCGCATGACTGTTCGGGCGCATGGATACTCTGCGCATCAGTGATGGGGTGCATGCTCCTCTCAGTTAATGCAAATGATAACGCTTTAATAACCAAGAAGATTAATGATGATCTTTTTGGATTTATTTGCAGTTTTCTCCTCACAGAACCCGAGGCGGCGGCTGAGGTCATACTTCATCGGTTCACGCGTGCGACTGAGCCTATAAATAGGCGTCTGATGGAGAGAGAGAGTTCTTTCTCTATTTGCTTTCTTTTTTAGAGTTCTTCTTTTGAAAAACCCTAACTTTCTTCTTTCACAAAATGGCTCCCAAGAATCCTCGCGGCGGTGATGGCCGAGGACGAGGCAAAGGAAAAGGGCCTGTAGAGGCTGCCGCGGATGATGTCCCCCGGCCGCCCGTCGATGTTCGGCCGGCGGTGATTGGTGGGTTTCATCATCCTTTACCATATCTTTCTGTACCATTTTTAGAACTCACATACGCTGACGCGCATGGACCTCGAGTCCTGATGATGTGCTGAGGCTATTTCGCCGACGCGCATGGGTTTAGGCCCTGATTATGCGCCGAGGTTTTACTGCTAACGCGTATGGGTTTACACCATGATGATGTGCCGAAGCTTCACTGCTAACGCGCATGGGTTTACACCCTGATGATGCACCGCAGCTTCACTATTGATGCGCATGGGTTTAGATCCTGGTGATGCGCTGAAGCTTCTTGACACACTTTGTCTTCTTAAAGCTTCTTGCCTGACTTTTGTTTTTGCTGTGTCAATTTCGATGACTATCCCTTTGCTAAATGAAGTCCTTCTGGATGCTTCTCTTTGTCAAATGGGAGTTGATTTCGACGAGGAGGTTATTAACCCCGCGAAAGCTGCTCTCCTACTGAATCAGCCTTCCGAGAGAATGCTGTAAATCCAGAATCGGTCGCTTGTTTTCCTCCAGAGTATGATGGAGAACGGCAAACTAGAATCTGCTGAGTCTGAGGATGTGACCTTCTTGAAACCTGTCTTTCTGTTCGGTGATCGACTGATCTCCATTGAGGCGAAGATACTGAAGATCAAATAAGACTGGTTCTTCTCTGCGAAGGGCATGGTTCTGTACATGCGACAACTTGAACGCCAATTGCCACTGACGGCCTTCTACCGTTTAGCTTCCAAGAGAAGGATGTCATGGGAACTTACTCCTTCTCAAGGAGGGACAGTGGAGGGTACTCTTTCGATTGATGTTACTTCGAATCAAAGGGATACCTTGGCCGCCTCGCGAGTCGGGCCCTCGTTCAGTTGCCGAACTTTGCATCCTGGGAGCCTTTATAATGAGGTCCCTAATAACACCTTTGCCTTTAGCGCTTCGACCTTTGCAAATCGGATGCTATCATCGAAGGTTATGTATCCAAAAGGTGGCTTTAGGGTTGAAGGTTGGTGTCACCACGTGCTGAAGTGGGACGAGTTGACCCTTTGGGTGTTATCGAAGTTCAAGGCTGAGCTTAAAGAGATTGGGCTGATGGCCGCTATCCGTGCCACACAGGCCGGCGTGGATCTCAACAAGCATATATTTCTTGCGCTCTTGGAAACGTTCAATACCCAGACTGACACTTTCTTTACTCCAGTAGGGGAGTTGAGACTAGCCCTCCATGAGATGTACGAGGGGTCCAAGCTTTCCTGGGGCTCGGAACCTTACGAGGAATATTTTCCTTCAAACGAAGAGATCGTCGTTCTGGAAAAGAAGGACCCAAAAATGATGGCTGTTTTCAAAGATGTGGCGAGCCATCATTATCTGATGCAACGGAAGGACAAATGCAAGTCTCAGCCTCATGTAACTGCTTGGAGGGATTACGTCTTCAAGCAGGATTTGGCGGACTCCTCAAAGATCTGGTTTACGACTCCGCAGGGGCTGAAACCCGCGGATGTAACTTCCAAAATGAGTCGACTAGACGAGAGGGCCCCCCGTTCAAATGAGAGTGGCGAAGATGCGTACAGTTGTTTCTGGCACTGTGTGTACCGGATGTCATCCAAGGCAGTATTGACTGCATACTTGATGATATGGCTCCGGGATTGTGTGTTCTCGGGCGGATCTGGCTCTGTGGAGAGGGTAAATCGGAACCTCATTTTGCCAGCAGTGAAATTGGTTTTTGGTCGTTCTTTGGCTCTCCTCCCCGCGATGGTGTGTAACCTGTTGCGGGGCTTGAGGACTTTTGCTGATGATGTGATCCATGGGAGAGGTAGGAACGACAACTTTTCCCGGGCTGAGCTACCATTCCATTATCTGATAGGATGGTTGATTCTGCATCATCCGAACGTGATGAGTCCAGGTCCTGAAGAGGATCACGTTGAAGGTGGCGCCTTTATCCACCGCTTCTACAAGAGGAAGTGGTTGCACACCGGCGTCCCCGTTTGCAGGAGAGTCTTGTCTTATCTTCAGGGGTGGGAGATCGTTAAGGTCAGTCCCATCTTCAAAGATTTTGAGGTTGACCAAGATTTGGATGACTCTGGTGAGGATGTGATCACTCTGCCAAAATGGGGATTTCGTTGGTTGCAGAGTATTCGGCCTTCCCATTTGGTCTACCACGACCAAAATAAGTGTTATCTGGAGCCATATCTGCCAAGCCAGTTTGCTCGCCAGATTGGTTACACCCAGCTAATGTTACGGAACCCCAGTAACAGTCTGGGGTTTGCTAGGAGTTTACTGGATGGAGCCCGGGGTTGGCAATATTATAATGCCGGCTGCACTGGTATTTATTTCAATACGCCAGTTCGCAACCCTCGGCCACAGATCCTGTATTCGGCCGTTAAGCTGTATTGTACCATGAATACTGTGCCTCCTGATTATGATAGGGAGACCAGTTTTATCATTGGAACTCAGCTAGAGGCTACGAAGAACATGTTGGTGGCGGCTCGGTCATATCGTCCACCAGAGTTGGCGGGATATCGGGCTGCTGCTGTAGCATCAACGGGAGGTATTCGGAAAGATCCCCCTGCTAGGAAGAGGCGAGCTGACGCAGAAGCCAGTTCGTCTATACCAAAAAGGCCGAGAAAAACGATGACTCCAAAGGCTACAAGAGTGCCGCTTGTAACGCCAATGGAATCAGTTCCTGCTGAGGTAAAGACATTTTCCATAATCTGGCTCCTTCTGTCATTTTTGTGACATATGCTTTTCTTTTGTAGGAACCGTTGAAGAAGAAGACCCGAGTTTCGAAACCGGACGTCAGTAAACCGACAGAGGTGGCCAGCTCTTCTGATAAGCACATTCCTCCGACTGTAATGTCTTCCGTGGGAGAGAATCCTGACAATGTCGTTTTGGCAGAGATTTCAGTATCTCCAGATTATGTTGGAAGGGAAGCTGAGGTTGAAGCAGTTCCCGAGATGGTGCAAGCCGTCGTGGGGGCCTTGGACATTGACGGTCCAGCAGAGACGGGGCTTCCAGATGAGGAAGTGGAGTGGAGTTCGTCGTCTTCAGATGACGTTCCTCCAAAGATGCCTGAGTCTGTTGCGGGGGCAACAGACGTGATTGAAACAGTGGAGTGGGTTGATTCCCCTCCTTGTCATGATGAGGGGAGGTCGGCTGTAGCGTTGTCGATCCCTACCCCAGACTCAGCAGCGGAGGCTGAGGTGGCTGCCGACCGGGAGGTAGCGACAGATTCTATCCCCGCGGAGGGATTTGATGGTAAAAGTAAGACTCGTCCGCCAATCCTGACTCCAAAAGAGCCGAGTCAGGAAATAAGAACTGATCTCGCTGCTCTGCCGGAGGGGGAATGTACCGTACGGCCTGCTGATATTGTGTTGGGGATGGATGAGGTAGCCCTTGACGTCGGTGGTCCCTCCGAGCTTGAGAAGGGTAAGGGTTTGCTGGAACCCTCTATTGCTCCTTCTACTTGGGGTACGATATCGACGCCTCTCTCGGCTCCTTCTGTTCATTTGGTTCCTCGGGCTAGTAGTCAAGCCCCTGTTGAGGAAGAGTCCGTTGATGTTGAGGTTTCAGCCTCGCAGATTGAAGCCGGCGAGCCTTCTTCTGGTCCGCCGACTAGAGCAGCTCCTCCAACTCCTGCTATGACGCCGCAAGTGTTGGAGGATACAGATGAGTATGTGAATTTTATCATCGAGGCGGTGTACAAGATGCTGCAGAGGGGCGTATCGGCAGTGATGGATGCCAATAGGAGTTTTGCGACGGTAAAAACCCTGGCACTCCCTCACATCAGTCCGATACGTTCCCACCAGGACCATGATCATATGGCTGAGATTCTAGAGGCCTCGGTGGCCGAGTTGGACCAGCTGCTTTCCGAGTTTCAGTGTATCCAGCAAAATGATCTCTCCGCCCTGATAAATGCGGAAAATGAGAAGTTGATCGTTGAGACAGAGTCCTCATATCAGGCCATCGTGGGTGTCTGGGAACGTAAGGTGGCTGAAACTGAGGCTGCGGTGTCACGACCCGCACCCTAAAGAGAGGTACGAGCACGTGGTTATGTCAAGCCTATACCGCAGATTCGGTGGTAGAACGCTGTATATAGGGTCTGTAAATACTACGACTAAAACAGATAAATGTACCTATACAGTATATACACTCCGAATGGAGGTGACATAGCAATACAGTCTCAATCACAAATATAAAACTAAGGTAGATAGCATGGAAAGGAAATATGATAGATAAAATAGTAAATGAGTCCAAGATCCACAAGTCAGAGCTATACACAAACATCCAGAGTCTCAGAAAATATATGAGATACTACAAACTGAAATGTGCTAGCTGGCTCGCAGGTCAGGCAAACCTAACTAAACTATGCTACTCAGGGTGAGCAAAGTCTAGTGGCTCTACCAACAAGCCACGGTCTAAGTCTACTCCGTCAGCCTCAACCCCATAGTAGGTCGGGCAATCAGTCTCAGAGTCATCTGTAATATATCAACGGTATCCTGTCAGGAAAATGAGCAAGTACAAACACCAATAGCAGTTCCATATGAATTGAAAAATACTATAAGAGACAGTATAGTGAAATACAAGACAAAGATATAGTCGACTTGGGAACCATTTGAAAGCCGAGTTACAACCCTTGAACCAAACAAGGAACGGAGTTGTAACTCTTCTTTCAAACATAACTTAGTCTCAAATCATGGTACAGTATAAAGGCAGGTAGAGCATGTGAGAAAGAAAAATCATAGCATGGTGAGAAGTACAGAAAGTAAAGATGAACTGGAATATAAGATACGCTAATAAATGTAAAAGGTGATTTGAACTATTAGAGCGATATGTGATCGGCTAGGGAGTCAAGAGAGAGTTATCCACTTGGCCCGGCAATCCGCGGTGTCCTCAACGGAGAGTCGTGCCGTCCAACCTGGATAACTGGAAATGGGATATCTGCTACACCCTACGTGAGGTGAGGGTGGCGCTAGCAAAATAGTTACAGGAAGGCTTTGATCACATAACCCCTAATAATTCCCCCATCCCCGAATAGTATCACGGATCCGGACATGGCACGTCATGACACATGGTTCGAGAGTAGGGGGCCAGCCCACTCCCAAATCTATGTCTATATAAGTACAGGAATACAGAAATATCACATACCCATATACCAAGAAAGTCCAGGAATAACATCTCATGACAGGATCCGACATACACTAGTCCGTGAACCGTCGTGTCGGGAATCATGTAAAATACTACAACTGAATCGGATATAGTAGATATCAAGACAATGAAAACTATCAGTGAATGTACTCACCTGTGGTCCTGAGCTGATAAGGTGAACAGACGCTCAGAGTGATCACAGACCTAAAATAAGATACTATGAGTCAAACAGGGCTTAATACCGAAAAAAAGGAAACTAATTCAAGTCATGAATGCAAGTCTAAGTCAAAACTAGGTCAATCTAGGTCAGACTGAGTAATACTGGGTCATATTGGTTCATACTAGGTCATACTAGGTTACTGGGAGTCGATCCAATTCAAACTAGGTCAAACGGGGTCAAAGGTTGACTTACAGTTGACTTTTGGTCAACCCTGGTCAACTCTAGGTAAACCCTAGGTCAAACTAGCCTAGTGTTGACCAACTATTGACTTTTAGTCAACTGGTCAACTCTGGTTTGGTTTCGGTCAAATCTAATCGCTTAAAGACTAAGTTTGACTCTCGGTTGACTTTTGTTGACTTTTGGTCAAAATGGTCAACCGACGTCAAAACTAGTCTATGAGCACTATATTTAATCATTACCAACCAAGGGAACCAAGTTCTAACCCTATCTTAGACTCTAGACTCCAATACCCTATTTCTAGGTAAAACCTATATTACCCTACCAATATCATGTATCTCATTCTCACATCACTCTAGCACTCACATATACTACACTCACTCACACACAACACTCTCACACAACACTCTCACATCTCACTCACCTATAAGCTTTCCTATAGGTTTACACATAGGCTAACCTATAGGCTACTAGCAACACACTCTAGGCTCTCACACACACACACACAAACACATAACACACACACACACATATAGGCTCAAATAGTGGGCTGATTTCAAGGTGCTTTGGGGACTGATTTGTAGGCTTGATGGGGATGTCATTGGGGCATGTTAGGCCATGTCATGGAGTGGTGTTAAGGGCTGATGTGAGGTGGTTTCTAGGGCCAATATTGGACAGCATTAAGGGACAAAAATGGAGTGTATTGTTGGACTGATTTAGTGGACTAAAAGGACAGCCATGTAGAGCTTGTGTAGGACTGAATGTTAAGGACCAAAATGGGTTTGCATATGGACTGGTTTGTGACAGTCCAAGGGACTAAAATGTGAAGCTAAGTGGCAGCCATAAGGGATACATGGACAGCCATCTATAGGTTGTTAAGGGACAACAAAGTGGGGGTTACATGGACAGCCAAGATAGGTGCAAAACTGAACTGTTTTGGACAGTGTAAAGGATGGTGTTTGGGGCAAAATCTGGACAGCCATGGGTGGGCAAAACTGGACTGTGGGGACAATCCAAGGGGACTGAAATATGGCAGCAATAGCTGCTGTTTGCAGCAGTTAGCTGGGGTTCCCCCACCCCTTTCTAACACACTCACTACCACTCTCATTCTCCATCTATTTCCTCACAACCCTTCACTCAATCACCACACATGCACTCACTCTTAACCAACACAAACACACACACACTCCCATACTTGGCCGAACCCTCTATGTACCCACAACCAACACAAAATCCTACATACACATACCATAGTATATATATACATATATATAAACCATAATATATATATATATATTTTTTTTTTCCTACATACACATACCATAGTATATATATACATATATATAAACCATAATATATATATATATATATATATATATATATATATATATATATATATATATATATATATATATATATATATATATTTATATTTATATATATATATATATATATATATATATATATATATATATATATATATATATATATATATATATATATATATATATATACATAGAGAATAATATATATATAAGCCATATATATATATATATATATATATATATATATATATATATATATATATATATATATATATATATATATATATATATATATATATATATATACATATATATACATAGAGAATAATATATATATAAGCCATATATAGATATATATAGATATTAGATAATATGATACAATATGATACATAGGAAGCACATTCCTAAACACACTTAAAATCTGGAATTAGAAGTTAGAACAACAATAAATCAATACACAATAATTTCACATGTGTCCAAATAGGGGTTTTCCCATTATGACACGATCCTACACATAGGACACCTCTACAAGTGTCCAAATGGACACAAAATGGACACAAAAGGGAACACAACCATGGGGGTTATTCCTATGGGTCAAAATCATCCTAATGCATGAGAAAATGGGAAAGAGAAAGGGATTTATACCTCCCGGTGACTCGGATCGAAGAAAAAGCCTCTCGATACGTCACCGACACGTAGGAATCCCAAACAGACAAGAACGAGCTCCGAATCTCTTCAAACTTGGGTAGCTCCTTCCTTGGCTAGAATGGAGAAGGAAAGAAGAAGATTTGGTGGAGAAATGGAAGGATTTGGTGGAGGAATGATTAGGGATTGCTCTCTAACTAATTTGGGGAAGAACAAGAGAGAGAATGAAAGAGGGATAATGATGAATGTGGCTAAGCCTATCCACATGAAGTGGCCGGCTAATAAAGGTGATTTTGTCCTATTATGAAAAGTCAAGAAAGCCCCTACACTAATCTATTTGCTAATATATTGGAAAGGGATTAAGTCGGGGCTAGTTTGGCCATTCCTAAAACACTAATCCAAATAATCCTAACCAAAATAAATTAGCCTAGTCACTAACTAAAGTAACTAACATATGGGCCATGGCTAACTAGTGTGTGGGCCCGCTAGAGTCAACACTACCTCGGGATCCCGATACAAGTCGGATCGAGTTAAAATTCGAACCCGACTCAAATAACCCCAAAATAATACCATAAATAAATAAATAATTCCAAAATAATTTTAAAGTAGAAAATTACCAAAATACCCCTGTTCATGAAAACTGGGGGTGACAAATCTATTCATCTTAAAAAAATTATCCTCAAAATTAAAACAAACATACACTGAATCACATGCAGAAACAAAATTATACCTCAGGGCTCGAAGAGATAAGGGAAACGCTCCCGCATGTCGTCCTCTCTCTTCCAGGTAGACTCACCTGGAGAGTGATGCCTCCATGCAACACGAACCAAGTGTATGACCTGGTTTCGGAGCACCGTTTCCCTACGATCCAGAATCTCCACTGGCTGCTCTGGATAGTGAAGAGTAGGCCCCACCTCGATCGTTGAATGGTCCAATACATGGCTGGGGTCTGTCACGTACCGTCTCAGCTGCGACACATGGAACACGTTGTGTACCCCCTCTAGCGTAGGCAGCAAGTCTAGCCGGTAAGCCACTGTACCGACCCTCTCAAGGATGGTGAAAGGTCCGATGTACCGCGGACTAAGCTTCCCGCCTCCACCAAAGCGAATCGTGCCCCGTGTCGGAGAAATCTTTAGGAACACCAAAGCACCAGCCTAGACATAAAACAAACTCAGCACACAAGACGAACAAAATCACAAACATCACAAACAGGAACTGAAACAAACCTCGAACTCTAACGGTCTCCGGTGGCTATCGACCTAATGCCGCTGCCTATCCTGAGCCACCCGAAGTCTGTCTCTAATCAACCTGACCTTCTCAGCTGCATCCACTACCATCTCCGGTCCAAGCAGCACTCTCTCACCAACATCGTCCCATGACAAGGGAGTATGGCATCTCCGTCCGTATAGAGCCTCGAATGGCGACATCTCTATACTGGCCTGATAGCTGTTGTTGTAAGCAAACTCTACCAGTGAAGATGATCCTCCCAAGAACCCCCGAGATCTAGCACACACGTGCGAAGCATATCCTCCAAAGTCTGGATAGTCCTCTCCGACTGCCCGTCTGTTTGGGGGTGATAAGCGGTACTAAACTTGAGCGAGGTGCCCAAGCTAGCTTGCAAACTCCTCCAGAAGTAGAAAGTAAAACGGCTATCCCGATCTGAAACTATGCTCACAGGAACCCTATGCAATCGCACGATCTGACGAACGTTCAGCTCTGCCAACCTCTCCGTAGACAATCCCACCTTGAAAGGCAAAAAGTGGACCGATTTGGTCAATCTATCAACTATGACCCAAATTGCATCTTTTCCTCCTGGAGATCGTGGAAGTTCGAACACAAAGTCCATGGTGATGTGCTCCCACTTCCACTCAGGAATGGGTAGTGGCTGTAGCAACCCACCTGGCCTCTATCCCTCGGCCTTCACCTGCTGACAAACCAAGCAGCGAGATACAAACTGAGCTACCTCGCGCTTCATGTCGTACCACCAAACGTGCTCCCTCAGATCTCTGTACATCTTGTTGGCACCAGGATGCATAGAGTACTGAGAGCGATGTGCCTCCTGAAGAACCTTCTCCCGAAGCTCCCCATTCGGAACGTACAGTCTAGCACCGTACCGCAGCGACCCATCTTCGACAATAGAGAAATCGTCGAGCAACCCTGCCCGCATCTGTTCTCTGATGCTCCTCAGGGCAACATTATCATACTGTGCTGATCTGACTGTCCATCAACTCAGACTGAATCTGCAAGCCCTATATCTGTACCTCCATGCCCGGAATAATCACCTCGATTCCCAAACTGTCCAGGTCAGCCAAAATATGACGGTCTGCTGTCAGATACATAGCCACTGGATACCTGCTCAAGGCATCTGCAACTACGTTGGCCTTCCCTGGATGGTACAGCAAGGCAATATCGAAATCCTTCATCAACTCAAGCCAATGTCTCTGCCGCATGCTCAGCTCCTTCTGAGTGAACACGTACTTTAAGCTCTTGTGATCAGTAAAGATCTCAACCCGCTCTCCGTACAGATAGTACTTCTACAACTTCAGGGCAAAGATAACAGCGGCTAGCTCCAGATCGTGAGTCGGGTAGTTCTTCTCATGAGGACGTAACTGCATATATGCATAGGCAATCACCTTCTCTTGCTGCTGAAGTACACAACCCAGACCCCAGCCAAAAGCGTCGATGTAAATCGAGAAACCACCGGTCCCAGACGGTAATGTTAAGATCGGAGCTGATGTCAACCTCTTCTTCAGCTCATCGAAGGTGGCCTGACACTCCTCAGTCCAGATGAACTCTACGTCCTTCCTGGTGAGTCTAGTCATCGGCTCCGCAATTCACGACAAATCCTGGACGTACTTCCGATAGTAATCCACCAATCTAGAAAACTCCGAACCTCGGCAACTGACCTGGGCGTAGACTAAGACTCTACCGCAGCAATCTTTTTCTGGTCTACTGAGATCCCGTGCTCGGTCACAACATGACCTAAGAACTCGACCTGGTCCAGGAAGAACTCACACTTCGATAGCTTCCCATATAACTGCTCCTTTCTCAGAGTCACGAGCACAATCCTCAGATGCTCCTCGTGCTCCTCCAGCGTATTCGAGTAGACTAAGATGTCGTCTATGAAGACCACCACGAACTTGTCAAGGTACTAATGGAATACCTTGTTCATCAAGTTTATGAACACTGCTGGGGCGTTGGTCAACCCAAATGGCATCACAGTGAACTCGTACTGGCCGTACCGAGTCCAAAAAGCTGTCTTTGGAACGTCCTCCCGCTTCACCTTCAGCTGATGGTAGCCGGACCTCAGATCTATCTTTGAAAACACCTTGGTACCGCTCAACTGATCGAACAAGTCGTCAATCCTCGACAATGGGTACTTATTCTTGATAGTAAGGTTGTTGAGCGCCATGTAACCGATACATATGCGTATCGTACCATCCTTCTTTGGTACAAACAAAACTGGCGCTTCCCAAGGCGATGAACTGGATCTAATGAATCCCATGTCCTGCAGCTCGTCGATCTGCTTCTTTAGCTCTGCCAACTCGCTGTTGTTAACCCTATAGACGTGCTGTGAGATAGGCTCAGCACCCGGCACTAAGTCTATAGAGAACTCAATGTCTCTATCTGGCGGCATCCCAGGCAACTCCTCGGGAAAACATCCATGAAATCAGCTATCAATGGATGCGGCAATGCCTGCCCCGCCAGTAAAGCTCCGCAGAACCCATCTCCCGGCTCAGCTGCTCCTCTGGCAAACACAATCTCTGGCTCTCCCGACGGCCTAAACAGAATCCTACCTCCTCTACAGTCTATACTAGCATGGTGCATGCTCAACCAATCTATTTCGAGTACCATATCATACCTCGAAAGGGGCATTACGAGCAAGCACACACCCAAATCTCGGTCTCCTATAGTAACTCTCTGCCCTTTGCAGAGATTGTTAACCAGGATGATGCCTCCCCCGGTCAATATCTTGCATGTCCTACCCAAGGGTTCAGCAATAATATTATATCTCAGAGTAAAGGAAACAGACACAAAACTATGAGTGGCACCGGAATCAAACAAGACAAAAGTAGGGAATGAATCAAGAAGAACGTGACCTGCCACAACGTTACCCACTGGCTCTGCCTCCTCCTCGGCTGTCAAGGCGAACACTCCGCCCGTAGGGGCTCCCCTCTGGTGTTGTGCAAAGCGCTGCTGCTGGGTCTGAAGTGGAGGACCTCTCTGCTGAACTGCTGGTACTATAGTCGGCAGCGCTCTGTCCTGGACTCCTCGGGCTTCCCGAATACGGCAGTCCTTCAGCTGGTGATCGGGCGCCCCACAGTATAAGCAGACGCCCAACCTCTTCCTAAAAAGCCACTCTAGTGTGCCCTGACTTCCCGCAGAAGTTATACTGTGTAGCCAGCCTCTGACCCTGACCCTGACCCTGGTGCTGCTGGGCACGTGCCGGTGCCTACTGGAACTGCAACTGAGGCTGCTGCTGCTGGAACTGCCTCTGCTGGAAATATGGGTGCTTCGCTGGCCCTGTACTCAAACTAGCTCCAAGAGTGTCACTACCCCTCTTCGGCTTGAGGCCGAAATCCTCCTCTGCAATCTGCGCCTCCATAAGGATATGCTCGAAGGTCGCATCACGTCTCCCAGAGGTACGAGTGCACACTGCATGTATAAGGCCCCTCCGGAACTTTCGGGCCTTGTACCCCTCATCCTGGACCAAACTAGGTGCAAACCTGCTCAGGCGGAAGAACTCCGTTGTATACTCGTCTACCGACGAGTTTCCCTGCACCAAACTGGCAAACTGCCCCTCCAAAGCTGTCAAGGCTACATCCAGGTAGAACTTCTCCTTAAAGAGCTTTCTGAAGTCCTCCCAAGATAAACCCCTCACTGACGCACGCGGATCCGTGCGGTACCAAGTCAGCACTATGTCAAAAAACTGGCTCGCTGCAGAAGTCACCCACAGACCTCTCGGGACCTCTGCCAACTCCAAACTCTGCTGGACATCCTCTAACCAGTCGTCCGTATATAGGATACCCTCGGTACCCTTGAACTCCCGCGGGTTCATCTTTCTGAAGTTGAGGTGTGTACCGGGCCTCCCCTGACCCTGCTGCTGTTCTGGTGCTCCTTGAACTGTAGTCGGTGTACCTCTCTCCACTGCTGCCATCGCTAGCTGATGCGAGTTCTCCATTGTCTACCGTAACAACTCCGCCTGTGTGCTCTGAGTCTGCAACATCTGCTGTAGAAGGGCCATCATCCCCTGGGTATCTGTCGGTAACTGAGGCGACGGTAGAAGAATATCAGGGACGACCATGGATGGTCCTGCTGCTAGAGGTGGAAGACCTCTTGGAACCGTCGCTGCTGCTGCTCCCGCCTGAGGGGAGGAACTGATGTGGCAGCTCCCTCAAGTACAGCTCCCGTAGCCGGAGGTGGAAGACCTGACGGATCGGGCCTCTCCGGTACAGCGGTAGAACCCACTGCCTGAGAGCGAGTGATCATCATCCTGAGGATAGATTGAAACAAGGAATCAATATGGCACATGATAGGAATATCAAAGAAGGACAATTAAATTCAATGCAAAAGAATTTGTCATGGTAATGAAAAGATCAGAAATTTCCTAACATGTGATTGAGTAACTCCTATCA
Organism: Iris pallida; assembly: GCA_029216955.1. Classification (NCBI taxonomy): domain Eukaryota; kingdom Viridiplantae; phylum Streptophyta; class Magnoliopsida; order Asparagales; family Iridaceae; genus Iris; species Iris pallida. The sequence goes on from JANAVB010015983.1 coordinate 25,207, forward strand.
TACCCTAGATCCTATGTCCTAATTGCAGACTCGTAATTAGTACTCTAAGTCGAGCACCATTACGAGATCGCACTAATTGTGACACTGACCTGCATGGGCCACCACAAAATATGTCACGACCCGCACCCTAAAGAGAGGCACGAGCACGTGGTTACGTCCAGCCTATGTCATAGAATCGACGGTAGAACGCTGTATATAGGGTCTGTAAATACTACAACTAAAATAGATAAATGTATCTGTACAGTATATACACTCCGAATGGAGGTGACATAGCAATACAGTCTCAATCACAAATATAAAACTAAGGTAGATATCATGGAAAGGAAATATGATAGATAAAACAGTAAATGAGTCCAAGATCCACAAGTCAGAGCTATACACAAACATCCAGAGTCTCAGAAAATATATGAGATACTACAAACTGAAATGTGCTAGCTGGCTCGCAGGCAAGGTAAACCTAACTAAACTATGCTACTCAGGGTGAGAAAAGTCTAGTGGCTCTACCAACAAGCCACGGTCTAAGTCTACTCCGTCAGACTCAACCCTATAGTAGGTCGGGCAATCAGTCTCAGAGTTATCTATAATATGTCAACGGTATCCTGTCAGAAAAATAGGCAAGTACAAACACCAACAACAGTTCCATATGAATTAAAAAATACTATAAGAGACAGTATAATGAAATATAAGACAAAGATATAGGCGACTTGGGAACCATTTGAAAGCCGAGTTACAACCCTTGAACCAAACAAGGACCGGAGTTGTAACTCTTTTTTCAAACAGAACTTAGTCTCAAATCATGGTACAGTATAAAGGTAGGTAGAGCATTTGAGTAAGGAAAATCATAGCATGGTGAGAAGTACAGAAAGTAAAGCTGAACTGGAATATAAGATACGATAATAAATATAAAAGGTGATTTGAACTATTAGAGTGATATATGATCGGCTAGGGAGTCAAGAGAGAGTTATCCACTTGGCCCGACAATCCACGGTGTCCTCAATGGAGAGTCATGCCATCCAACCTGGATAACTGGCAATGGGATATCTGCTACACCCTACGTGAAGTGAGGGTGGCGCTAGCAAAATAGTTACAGGAAGGCTTTGATCACATAACCCCTAATAATTCCCCCATCCCAGAATAGTATCATGGATCCGAACATGGCACGTCATGACACAGGGTTCGAGAGCAGGGGGCCAGCCCACTCCTAAATCAATGTCTATATAAGTACAGGAATACAGAAATATCACATACCCATATACCAAGAAAGTCCAGGAATAACATCTCATGACAAGATCCGACGTATACTAGTTCGTGAACCGTCGTGTCGAGAATCATGTAAAATACTACAACTGAATCGGATATAGTAGATATCAAGACAATAAAAACTATCAGTGAATGTACTCGCATGTGGTCCTGAGTTGATAAGGTGAACAGACGCTCAGAGTTATCACAGACCAAAATAAGATACTATGAGTCAAACAGGGCTTAATACTGAAAAAAGGAAACTAATTCAAGTCATGAATGCAAGTCTAAGTCAAAACTAGGTCAATCTAGGTCAGACTGAGTCACACTGGGTCATATTGGTTCATACTAGGTCGTACTAGGTTACTGGGTGTTGATCCAAGTCAAACTAGGTCAAACGGGGTCAAAGGTTGACTTACAGTTGACTTTTGGTCAACTGGTCAACCCTGGTCAACTATGGTCAACTCTAGGTCAACCCTAGGTCAAACTAGCCTAGTGTTGACCAACTGTTGACTTTCAGTCAACTGGTCAACTCTGGTTTGGTTTCGATCAAATCTAGTTACTTAAAGACTAAGTTTGACTCTCGGTTGACTTTTGTTGACTTTTGGTCAAAATGGTCAACCGACGTCAAAACTAGTCTATGAGCACTACATTTGATCATTACCAACCAAGGAAACCAAGTTCTAACCCTATCTTAGACTCTAGACTCCAACAACCTATTTCTAGGTAAAACCTATATTACCCTACCAATATCATGTATCTCATTCTCACATCACTCTAGCACTCACATATACCACACTCACTCACACACAACAATCTCACATCTCACTCATCTATAAGCTTTCCTATAGGTTTACACATAGGCTAACCTATAGGCTACTAGCTACACACTCTAGGCTCTCACACACACACACAAACTCATAACACCCACATATTTAGGCTCAAATAGTGGGCTGATTTCAAGGTGCTTTGGGGACTGATTTGTAGGCTTGATGGGGCTGTCATTGGGGCATGTTAGGACATGTCATGGAGTGGTGTTAAGGGCTGATGTGAGGTGGTTTCTAGGGCCAATATTGGACAGCATTAAGGGACTAAAATGGAGTGTATTGTTGGACTGATTTAGTGGACTAAAGGGACAGCCTTGTAGAGCTTGTGTAGGACTGAATGTTAAGGACCAAAATAGGTTTGCATATGGACTGGTTTGTGACAGTCCAAAGGACTAAAATATGAAGCTAAGTGGCAGCCATATGGGATACATGGACAGCCATCTATAGGCTGTTAAGGGACAGCAAAGTGGGGGTTACATGGACAGCCAAGATAGGTGCAAAACTGGACTGTTTTGGACAGTGTAAAGGATGGTGTTTGGGGCAAAATCTGGACAGCCATGGGTAGGCAAAACTGGACTGTGGGGACAATCCAAGGGGACTGAAATATGGCAGCAATAGCTACTGTTTGCAGCAGTTAGCTGGGGTTCCCCCGTCCCTTTCTAACACACTCACTACCACTCTCATTCTCCATCTATTTCGTCACAACCCTTCACTCAATCACCACACATGCACTCACTCTTAACCAACACAAACACACACACACTCCTATGCTTGGCCGAACCCTCTATGTACCCACAACCAACACAAAATCCTACATACACATACCATAGTATATATATAAATATATATATAAACCATAATATATATATATATATATATATATATATATATATATATATATATATATATATATATATATATATATATATATATATATATTAAAAAAAAAAAATATATATATATATATATATATATATATATTTTTTTTTTTTTTTTTTTTTTTTTTTTTATATATATATATATATATATATATATATATATATATATATATATATATATATATATATATATATATTTATATATATATATATATAAGCCATATATAGATATATATAGATTTCAGATAATATGATACATAGGAAGCACATTCCTAAACACACTTAAAATCTGGAATTAAAACTTAGAACAACAATAAATCAATACACAATAATTTTGCATGTGTCCAAATAGGGGTTTTCCCATTAGGACACGATCCTACACAAAGGACACCTCTACAAGTGTCCAAATGGACACGAAATGGACACAAAAGGGGACACAATCATGGGGGTTATTCCTATGGGTCAAAATCATCCTAATGCATGAGAAAATGGGAAAGAGAAAGGGATTTATACCTCCCGGTGACTCGGATCGAAGAAAAAGCCTCCCGATACGTCACCGACACGTAGGAATCCCAAACAGACACGAACGAGCTCCGAATCTCTTCAAACTTGGGTAGCTCCTTCCTTTGCTAGAATGGAGAAGGAAAGAAGAAGATTTGGTAGAGAAATGGAAGGATTTGGTGGAGGAATGATTAGGGATTGCTCTCTAACTAATTTGGAGAAGAACAAGAGAGAGAATGAAAGAGGGATAATAATGAATGTGGCTAAGCATATCCACATGAAGTGGCTGGCCAATAAAGGTGGTTTTGTCCTATTGTGAAAAGTCAAGAAAGCCCCTACACTAATCTATTTGCTAATATATTGGAAAGGGATTAAGTCGGGGCTAGTTTGGTCATTTCTAAAACACTAATCCAAATAATCCTAACCAAAATAAATTAGCCTAGTCACTAACTAAAATAACTAACATGTGGGCCATGGCTAACTAGTGTGTGGGCCCGCTAGAGTCAATACTACCCCGGGTCCCCGATACAAGTCGGATTGAGTTGAAATTCGAACCCGACTCAAATAACCCCAAAATAATACCATAAATAAATAAATAATTCCAAAATAATTTTAAAGTAGAAAATTACCAAAATACCCCTGTTCATGAAAACTGGGGGTGACATGCGGTAGAGAGGTTATCTCAGTCCACGCAGGAGAAGGTGGAGTTGCGAGCTGCTTTGGACGCTAGTATAGCGATGGTTGATGCCAAGATTCGCCTCCTTGAAGACCAGCGGGCCCAACTCTTATTAGATGTTAAGCGAGTCCAGGCTGAACATGTAGCATCTAAGGAGGAGGAAGCAGCTTTCACCCGCCAGGCTCTTACCCTGGCCCAGCAGCGGCAACAGTTAGACGAAAAGCATGAGGATGACACTTCTCCTGAGGCCATAGAAATGATTCGTCAAGAAGCCGAATGCCGGGTCCTGGCGATCGTAGAGACTCGGGCTGCTGACTTATAGCGTCGGATTGAAGAGCTTTCGGCCAACCCTGGGGGTGTTTAGGGATTGTAGTCTCTTTTTTTGTGTAATTTGCAACTCTTGCTGGGGGTGTAATCCTTTACTTTTGAATAAAGAATACAGAGTTTTTGTGGCGTATTCATTTTTGCTGTCATGAACTTAATGATTTGTGTAGACCTATTATCTTTTGCGCACCTTAGTTTTTAGGTACAGATAATAAGTTCGAGAGAACCGACATGTTTGCTCAGAGGTGATGTGGACATGGCAAATATGGGATTCAAATGATGGAATCTTCCTACTCAGAGGTGTTATGGACGTAGTGGGAATGACTCTGGGGGGATACACGAAACTACTCAGAGGTAATATAGACGTAGAAGTTCTGCGATCAATGTACGGCAACGCTGGGGTTGTCTGTACGGGATGTTTACTCAGAGGTAATGTGGACGTGGTGAACATGATGGATAGCATAGTCTTACGGAGTGTAAGATTCTGCTTTGTAGGGTGTAGGGGAACAACTCAGAGGTAATGTGGACGTGGTTGTCCTTCTACTGGAGAATGCCACGGAACAGCTGGGTTCCGAAAGCGTAAGATTTTGTGGAAGGGAATTATATGTGAGCCCTGATGATTGGGTCCACAGATTCCCTTGTTGGGTGGAGATAGAATTACATGTCTGAAAGATATCAAGAGTAGTACTTCTTTAGGAACTTGCCGTTGATGGGCATCATGAACAAGTCCCCATTGGGTTTGGCGAGACGGTAAGCACCTTTCGAGTATACCATCTCTATGATGAAAGGTCCCTCCCACTTGGGCTCAAACTTTCCTGGTGTCTTGTGAGTCAACACCATCGGCCTCCTGACTGCCAGAACCAGGTCGCCTACTTGGAAAGTCCTCCGCTTGACCTTCTTATTGAAAGCCTGTGATATACGGGCGATAGAGTTTGATGCGTTTTTGAGCTAAGAGACATTTTTCGTCAAGTGCCTCCAATTCTCGCAGACGGCGACGTTGATTGCCTTCCTCTGTTAGTTGATTTGTGATCGCTACATGGAGCGAGGGTATCTGGATCTCGAGAGACAGTACCGCTTCGCTCCCGTAGACCAGGAAGAATGGTGTGTTGCCCGTCGGGGTCCGTACCGTTGTGTGGTAGGCCCAAAGTCATTCACCGAGCTTTTCGTTCCAGTCATGTTTGTTGGATGACACGACCTTTTTGAGTAGCCTGACGATAGTCTTGTTAAATGCCTCGGCCAATCCGTTCACTGTCGGATTGTAGGCGGTCGATGCCATGTTCTGAATTCGATTCTTGTCACAGAATATGCTGAAAATATGGATAATGAATTGTGGACTGTTATCATAGATAATCCTTCGAGGTCCCCCGAAACAATAGATGACATGGTGCTTGATGAAGCTAATCACCCTAGAGCTCTTCACTTCCGTCAGAGGAATTGCTTCTGCCCATTTGGAGAAGTAGTCGGTGATGGCTAGGATGAAGCGGTGTCCCCTTGATGAAGAAGGGGTGATCGGTCCTACAATGTCCATGCTCCAAGCTTCGAAGGGCCAAAAGGCGACCGTAGGATGTAGTGGTTCTGACGGTATATGGATGAAGTTAGCATGGAGCTGGCACGCATGGCACTTTTTAGCATAGTCGACAGCATCGGCTGCCATGGTTGGCCAGTAGTAGCCCATGCGTCGCAGTCGTTCCTACAACTTAGGGCCAGGTTGATGGGCTCCGCAGGTTCCATCGTGAGCTTCTCGAAGGGCTTCGGCTGCTTCTTCGATAGATAAATATCGAAGGAGAAGTCCATCATAGGAGAGTCGGTACATTATTTTAGTAGCTGTATCGTAATAGAATCGAAGGGAATGCCTCCTGACTGAGACAGCTTCTTTTGGGTCCTCTGGAAGAATTTTGTAGGCAGCAAAGTCGATGAATGGGAACCTCCAGTCTCGAACATTAACACTAGCACTTATTGACATGGCATGGGCCATTTGTGAGCATAGGTTGTTCTTAGGACAGACCAAGTCTCGACCAACTACCGTGACGTAGTGTTGAGTCCCGAGGGGTGCTGCCAATGAGGCTGCGCGGCCAGCTAGAGCGTCAGCCTCCAGATTTTGTAAATGAGGTACATGTTCGATGAAGAACTTGGTGAAGGTTAAAATAATATTCAATACAACTTCATGGTAAAGAATCAGATCTTCATGGCGAACTTCGTATTGCCCTCTGACCTGGTTAACGACAAGTTTTGAGTTGCCGTAGGCTTCCAGATGATCCACCCCCAGCTGTTGCGCCAGCTGGAGTCCCATGATGAGAGCGTTGTACTCGGCAACATTATTGGAGCACAGCTTCGAAAGGGAGTAGGCACGCTGGATGACCAGCTGATCGGGGGAGACTAAGACTACCCTGACTCCTGCGATAATTTGGCCTTTGGGGCCTGTTCTTGAAGTGCCATCGAAAAACATCCGCCAGACGGAGCTTTCTTCGGTGACTTTTGATTCTTGGACCTCATCTGGGATGTCTTCATAGAGTCTTGAGGACTCTGGGATGGGGTGTGCAGCTAAAAAGTCGGCCAGAACCTGACCCTTAACGGCTTTTGTGGAACGAACACCATATTGTATGGTGTTAGCAGGATCGCCGGGAGTTCAATGACCCTGGCTTCGTCATGAGAACTCTGAGTGGATTGACTCAGGAAATGACATGAATCGTCTGGCCCGAGACATAATAGCGTGTCTTCTGGATGGCAAATACCAAAGCCAAACACCCTTTTTCAACGGGGTTGTACCGGTGTTCGGCCTCGATCAGTGTTCTACTAAGGTAGTAGATAGCTTGCTCATAGCTTGTATCACTATTTTGAGCCAGCAGAACGCCGAGGGAATGATCCATGGCACGAACGTAGAGGAGAAATGGTTTACCGGCGACGGGTGCCACCAGGACTGGCGGGCTCGTCAAGTAAGCCTTGATATCGTTGAAAGCTTTTTGGCATTCCTCTGTCCAGATGTAAGAGACTCCCTTCTTCATTAGCTGGGTAAAGGGTTGATATTTTCCGAAAAGCTTTGCTATAAACCTCCGGATGTATGCCAGACGCCCTTGCAGGCCTCGAAGTTCTCGGAGGTTCTTCTGAGGGTCCATGTCAAGGATGGCTTTGGTCTTCTCGGGATCGACATGAATGTCTTTCGCCGTGATAATGAAGCCCAAGAACTTTCCGCTAGAAACCCCAAGGAAGGATTTAGCGGGGTTCATCTTGAGTTGATGCGCTCGCATGAGATCGAAGACTGTCTTAAGGTCTTGTAGGTGATCTCCTTTGAGACGGCTCTTGACTGCGATGTCATCAACATAGCATTCGACTGTCTTACAAAAATGCTGATGGAAGATGGTGCTCATAGCTCGTTGGTATGTCGCACCAGCGTTCTTCAAGCCGAAGGGCATCACTGTGTAACAGAAAACCCCTTTCGGAGTCCTAAATGACGTATGTTTTGCGTCATCGGGGAACATCTTGATCTGGTTGTAGCCCGAATACCCATCCATGAAAGACATGTGTTCAAAGCTATATGTCGATCATCACATCGGTAATTGGACGCAGAAATTTGTCCTTCGGGCAAGCAGTATTAAGATCCCTGAAGTCGATACAGACTCGTATCTTTCCATTCTTCTTGGTGACAGGGACGACGTTGGCCACCCAATCTGGGTATTGTTCTTCACGAATAAATCTGCTGGTCAGGAGTTTGTCTACTTCCTGATCGATAGCGTTCATGATATCAGGACGAAAATGTCGCTGTTGTTGTTTTATAGGCTTGGCATCAGGTAAGATGTTAAGCCTATGCATCACGATCTGGGGATCAAGTCCCGACATATCTTGATAGCTCCAGGCGAAGACATCGATATATTCTTTAGCCAGTTGGATTAAAGATTCCCGGTCTTCTCCTTTTAGGCTTTTGCTGATGAAGATGGGTTTGGAAGAAGATCCATCCCCAAGGTTGATATGCTCGACTTCGTCTTCGGTAGAGGGTTCGCGTAATTCAAAATGAGACTCCCACTATTCTTCTAGGCGTTGAGCCCAGGGTTCTTCCTCGAAGAATTCTGGCGTTTGGTCTCTGCCTTTATCTTCTTGAGATTGTACAGATGTCATGTTGGCTGATAGCACTTTCTTGAAGACTGAGCCGATACTGGTATCGGAATCCCAAATTGATGCTTCGGATGAATGAAAATGTTCTACTTCTTCTGCCTCCGTACTTTCTGGAGTTGACGACGGCATGACATAGCCCACCCCCCGTCGAGTCCGATGATAATAGTCCTGCGGCTTTCCTTTAGGTGTTGGGAGCCGGAGAGGAAGACGTCGACCCTTGCCGTAGTTCAGGCCCTTGTTGCTTTTTAGGTCGTAACCCATCTTTTGGATGAGGTACTTTGCCTTGTCCGTGTACCGAAAGACTTGTATTCTGTCGGTATCTGGTTCTTGCTCGAGTGGCGGGAGATCTTGATGACGTTCGACTTTGCCGAAGATGATGGATTCTTCGTCTCGATTCCACGGTAGGACTACAAAACAGACCCCTTGGGACGGAACTACTCGATTTACATGATGGATGGTCGTTATTTGTGTTTGCAACGACCGTAGAGCGTTATCTAATATATACATGGCATTCCAATGTGGAAGGCTAGAATAATTAAAAGACACTCTATTATTGATGAAATACGAGATTTTATCTCGCGGGATTACAATGTCCAGAGAGGGTACATCTATATCAGCAGATATATATTCCCCTAACTCTTCATCTGTGAGTACTGGGATTGGATCGGGAGAGTCCACCGCAGCTTTGACCTTGGGATCCGTGAGGGCTATGTGGGCCTTCTCCGGTAGCTTGGATGAGACGGATGATTGCGGAGGCTTGCCTTTAAGACGCACCTTCAGAGGTGCCTCAACTGCGCCTTCAGTGGCTGGTGCCTTTCCTTGTAGTTTTGCCACAAGGGGAACCGATGTTTGAGGCGGCTTTCCCTTGAGCCGTATCCTCAAGGGAGCCTCAGTAGGTGTTCTACCTAGAGCAGTTGGTGCTTTTCCAGGTAGCTTAATGTTCATGGGAGGCAACGTCTGAGGCGGCTTCCCTTTGTGTCAAATTTTTAAAGGAGCGTCAGGAATCATCTCTGGCTCCATGTCAGGCTCTGCTGCCATTTCTGCTTCATCATCAGCATCATTGGCTTCCTCCTCGTCGGGCGATCAATTGAGGCTTCACTCTCCTGTAGGGGAGTTACTACTCCTGGAGCTTCGTCCTGGCTACCCCCAGCTATGTTCTGGAGGACACCCTCATCTTCAGGAGCATCCGTAAGGGCCTGACCTCGAGACGTAGGACCACAGGGGCCAGACTACCCCCAGCTACGTCCGGGAGGCTGACTTCGTCTCCATGATGAAGATCCACCCCAGCTGTGCTCCGGAGGACATCTTCATCTTCACAAGGAGGATCAACAAGGGCTTGACTACTACCAGCTTCCTCCAAGATCTTCTTTCTCTCCCGAGTGCCTTCAAACACTCCGGAGGACGGGACAGTTGTCTTGGTTTTCCTCGACTGGCTCTTGGACAAGGACGAAGAATATCCAGTCGCCTTTCAGATTGACGAGGAGTTAGAGATTATGTCGTATGAAGCAACCTTTAGTTCTGGCTCCTCTTTTATTGACACCTTCTTCCCGAGGTGACATCGGAGGGGTGTTGATAATTGCAGCCACTGGAACATCGACTGTCTTGGTGAGACTGCTGCCTTACAACAGCAGTTGATGATGACTACAGCACAGGTGTGCCCTATGAGGGGCGCATTATGCTTGTCAATCGACTCTCCTGATCGGCGTTTGTGAGTGATCACGTAACGCAGATCGTTGGAGGAGAGTGCCACCTTCGTACCCCCATCAGGTGCATGGCAAGGCCAAGCGCCGGGGTAGTCAAGTGAATGTTGCGCCCCCTGATCCAACACCAAACAGGCACTCAGATCAGTAGTAGAGGAACAACATTTACAGTGACTTGAACGAACCTCAGACGCACAACCAGTGGAGGCACGAGAGTTCAAGACCACAGGGTTTGCCTTGTTCGACTTGGTTGCGAACGCAAGAGATGTGCCCAACTGAGATAAGGACTTTGAAGGTCGACTCATTTCCGGCACAGAAGCACCCGAGTCGACCTTATATAGCTTACCATCAGCAGCACGCATGATTGTGAGCGCATGCTTCTGGTTTGCTGTCGGCATAGCACGTTTGAGGCACATGGCCCGTGCTGCCTTGGACTTCTTCGTACCAGCCCGCTGGGGTGCGTAGTACTCAGAGTCCAAATTCTTCTCACCACTACAGCGAGTGAGTCTGTCAAAGACAGAGACCTTCTATGGCGTATCAGAGGTGATACGCAGGGCATTAGCTGCGCCCCTGCTCCGTCGACGCATCTTCCTCACCTAAGAGGGAGATGGCTGGGGAATGTGGTTAGCCGCACGTTTCTACGAGAGATGCGCTGCACCGGTGGACGCATCTTAGTTGCTTAGGACATCAGCAGGAAGGGAAAGCTGCATTGGTGCATCCCCTTCGGTGGTGGTGCCAGAGGCATCGACCTTGCGCACCCAGACTTGGCAAGTCTTCTTCGGCTTCCGCAGCCGCTTCGAAGGACTCGCACTGCCTTCAGAGATGAACTCCTCATATGCCTGTTGATTGAGGCGTACGACCGGCATCTTGTGGGAGGAGCCCACCTTCACGTCGTCGGATTGCGACACAGCTTTCTCGGTGGAGGAGAAAGAGGTCCCCAGCAGAGTCGCCAGCTTGTTTGCCATTAAAATCTTTTGATTGCAAATTTCAATTACAAACAGAACATTATTATTATGTAGGACTTAGACGTAGTCCTAGGAGTACACTTTTGTTTATCTGGGTCCCTTGTGCCGATGGAGCGAGTGGTAATGCGTTGACTCCGTTGACGATCTGACGACGGTTCTCGGTTCTCTGAAGGTCTGAGTTGCTCTGGGTGCTGGAGCTTGCGGAGAGGAAGAAGACGTTGAGTGTCTGTATCTGCCTCTCTGTCTGTGCTTGTAGGTCTGTCTCTGTATATGTATGTCCATGGATGTGTGTGTAAGAAGGAAATGATCCCTCTATTTATAATTTTGCAGGCTGGCTGCTCATGCGTGCATGTGTAGGATACGCCTGTACGTGGGGACGCCACGTGGTGATTGCTGATGGTGGCGCATGGACGATGCCCTCTGATTGAGGAGTTGAACGCTTCTTATTGCCTTTGTGGACTGCAGCTGAGCTGACACATAGCAATGGAGAGGATCTTTCAGTTTCTGAGATCTTGGGTGGTTAGAAACCCTTCATAGGCTTAATCGAGTGAAAGAACACGTGTCGTAGGTCCATGGTTCGAAGATCTCAGATTTGGTAGAGAGTGATTGGATGGGATGCACCTGGGATTGGGCGCATGAGGAGACTTTGGCTCGCAACCTTCAGGGGTCACGAACCAGTCGGGGCGAACGGCTTTTGAGGCGCATGCGGGGCTTCAGTAGTGACTTTACTTCTGTCTTTAGGGATCAGAGAAAAGTCTGAGGCGCACGGCTTTTGAGACACATGCAGAGATTTAGGCGCATGGCTGCGGAGGCGCATGCGAGATGGTTGGGCGGCCACGTGGCTTGTAACCGCCAGAGGAGAGTAATAATGATGCTGACATCGACGACGCTTCGTCTTCTGAAAAAGCTGTCAATTATTCAGTCCTCGGGGGATGTGCTGCCAACTTTGTCAGACTTCAGCATTTAATGTTCTTTGACAGGTGATGGGCTGTTGAGTGGGTGCGTCGATTCGCGTTCCACTAGGCACATGGGGTGCATCCTCGTATGGCGCTTGGTGCTGATGGGCGCATCAGTATGATACGCGGTCTGGCCGGCACATCCGTTTGCATGATACGTCTTTATGGGTCCGACTGTTACGTTCTTCGAGTGCTTTAAATAGCCGTTTTTGACTTAGCTGAATTCGAAGCGTCAGGTTCATCACCATTAATGCAAATTCAGTACACGGGATTCGGAGAGCCAGCCACTTGGCGCATGGGTTTGATTTGCCCGGTCTATAAATAGTGGCATGGAGAGGGTTTGCTTCTCGTTCTCTCACGTCCTCCCGAAATGAACTTGTTTGCCCGAGCATATTCTGTTGACGAGATGCTCCCGAGGGTGAAGATGCGACACGTTGTTTTTATTGATGCACTTGAAGGTGACTGTTACATCCAAAAGTCGGAGTCGAGGGCTTCTGAGGCAGGTGGAAGGTGCATGTTGCATCCAAAGATCGGGATGCTCGAGCCTCATCTCCGTTATGCTGGAAGAGCCGCAGATCAAAATTGTGGTACCCCGATCATCTTTCTTGGGCTTTGGGAGAGCTCCTCCTCCCGCTAGAGTGGGTGTTGCCCATTCTGGTTCGGTTGAAAGCTGATCCTTTAGCCGCGGGTTGATTACGATGCTCTCCTCTTCCTTGGTTTGAAGAGCTCTTCCTCCAGCTAGAGGGTTGATTGCCACCCTCGTTCTGCTCAATAAATGCTTCATTAGTCAAAGCATTTGATGGGGCAGATGCTGAGACTTCATGATGCGCCTAGCTGAAGGGTGGCATATAACTGAGCTGCTGAAGGGATGCACATAACTGAACCACTGAAGGGATGCACATAACTGAGGATGCACATAACTGAGCTGCTGAAGGGATGCGCCTGGCTGAGAGCGCATGGCGAGATGTGCCTGTTTTGAGAGTGCATGGCGAGATGCGCCTGTTTGAGAGCGTATGGTGGTTATTGCGCCTAGGTGTAGACTTAGGGTCTTTTCTTTGTAGAAGTTCTCCTTTGTACAGCTCTTTTTTAGACATATAATAGACTTTATATGAAATAAAAATCTTCTTTTAATGTCTATACTTTTGCTATTTGTTGTGCCAAGTACTCCATCTGAGCTTCCTGGCGCATGTGATGTTAGGCACATAGGATTTCTGGTCCTAAAATTCCATGCTTCTACAACGATGAAGCCCAAGAACTTGTCGCTAGAAACCCCCAGAAAAGACTTGGTTGGGTTCACCTTTAGCCGATGTGTCCGTATCAAATCGAACACCGTCCACAAGTCGTCCAAATGGCTGGATTTCCTTCTGCTTTTAACGACAATGTCATCAACATAATATTCTACCATTTTGCAAAGGTCTTTGCAAAATATGGTACTCATAGCCCACTGGTATGTTGCCCCCGTGTTCTTCAAACTGAAAGGCATCATGATATAACATTAGATTTCCTTTAGAGTCTGGAATAAAGTGTGTTTTTCATCTTCAGGGAACATCTTGATCTGGTTGTAGCCTGAGAATCAGTCCATAAAGGACATACATACGAAGCCACAAGTATTGTCAATCATCACGTCAGTGATCGAGAGAGGAAACTCGTCTTTTGGACAGGCCGAGTTGAGATCCCTAAAGTTATGCAGACTCGAATCTTCCTGTTCTTCTTAGTGACGGGCACAATGCTGGCCATCCAATATGGGTGTTGTTCCTCGCGAATGAGGCCACTTTCTATGAGTTTGTCGACTTCTTTCTCGATAGCATCCATGATGTTGGGGCGAAAGCGATGCTATTGCTATTTGACAGGTTTAGCATTAGACAGGATGTTGAGTCGATGCATTACAACTCGCGTGTCTAAATCCAGCATGTCTTCATAGCTCCAAGCAAAGACATCAGTGTACTCTCGGATAAGCGGTATCATAGATTATTTGTCTTCTTCCATCAAGCTTTTGCTAATGAAGATGGATTTAGGTGAAGCCTCATTTCCTAGGTCTACTTGAACGACCTCATCTTCGGTGGGAGGATCTCGTTGTTCAAAGTGCCATTCCTATTGGGATCTTAAGCATTGAGCCCAGGGTTCATCCTCGAAGAATTCGAGCATCTAGTCTTCTTCCTCGACTGGGGATCTATAGAGACCATATTGATGAACAACATCTTCTTGAAGGCTTGGCCGATATTGGTATCAGCCCCAGGTTGAGGAATCGGAGGAGTAAAAATGTATCATGACCTCCGGTTCTGAGCTCTCTAAAGTTGTTGTGGGTGTAACATAACCCAACCCTCGGTGAGTACGCTGGTAGTAATTTTGAGATTTTCCCTTGGAGTGCAAAGTCGTAAGGAAAGGCGTCGGCCTTTGCCATAATTCAGTCCTCTGTCACTGGTCAAGTCGTAACCCATCGTCTGGATAAGGTGCTTGGCTTGAGCGGTGTATCGGTAGAGCTGCATCCTGCCGTTATCGCGCTCCGGTTCTACGGAAGTAAGTCTTTAAGGATGTTCCACCCGACCGAAGATGATGGGTTCCTTATCTTATTCTTTGCTAGAACCAGGAAGTGAGCATTTCAGGAAGGGACAACTCGGCTTGCTAGGTTAGCGGTTGCCACTTGGGTTTGTAATATATACAGAGCATTATCTAAGAAATACATAGTGCTCCAGTGTGCACAAGAGTAATTCAAAGACAACTTTCTATTAATAAAATATGGAATTTTATCTCGAGGGATTACATCATCTAAAGAGTGTGCCTCAGCATTGGCCCATATGTATTCCCCTAACTCATCATCAGTGAGAACCGGGGCTGCCATGGAAGAAGGTGGAGGAGGTCTCCGCTTCAGTTTGACTAGTAAGGGAGCTGGAGTCGTAGATTCCTGCAACTTCGAGGCTATTTTTTGGGGCCCTTCTGGGGAGTTTTATTTGAATAGGCTCCTGGCTAGCAGATGATATTGTCGGGGATGAGTGAGCAGGAGCCTTTCCTCAAAGCTTGATGATAAGAGGTGCTGGTGTCTGGGGAGGCTTCCCCTTTAGTCGAACCTTCAAAGGCTCTTCAGTTACAGCTGTACTTTCTAATGCAGTTTCTGCGTCATCGTCGGTATCATTAGTACCATCATCCCAGGAGACTGAGTTGTACAGATTAGCATCAGTACAGTATGCTTCGAGTCCTCGGAACGGGTCGATGTCAGCGAACTCAGTTTTGATAGTCCCATTGCTGGCTATATACTTCATGCATTGATGGAGAGTGGAGGGTACAATCATGTACTCATGAATCCATGGTCGACCCAACAGCATGTTGTAGTTTATGTCTGCATCAATGACGTAACAAGTCACATCCGTCTGGAGATCGTCTACCTGGCATTTCAGCCGGATCTTACCCAAGGGTTCACTCTTTCTAGCGTTAAAACCACTGATTGTAGTGTTCGATGCGGTCAGCCGATGGATCAAAATCCCCAAGGTTTGGAGTAAACTCTGAGGAATTATGCTGAAGAATGAGCCATGGTAGATGAGGATGCGATCGACCTTGATGGCACCAATATACCCTGTATAGTACAGGGGTCTATTGTGCCGATTGTTCTTCAGCAATATATCCTACTGAGTGAAGGTGATGTTAAGAATCACCTCGACCACATTATGGCAATGTGGGCACGTGGCAGGATCTTCCTTGGGCGGTTACACCTGGGTGTGGAAGGAATCAGCATTCTACAAAGCTTCGCTGAGGGCGTCCTGAGACTCTTTGGAGAGACAGAGGAGCTTGAAGAGAGACAGTCGAGCTGGAGTATTGGCAAGCTATGCCAATATGTCGAAGTTGTAGGGCTTGATCGGCCCCACTACCGAGTCTTTCCTCAGAGGTTTGTCAAAGCGAATCTCCTTCTGTATTTGCTTGTCTGCTGCAGAGTTTGCGATAGACATGCTTCCTATGTATCGGGTACGATGGCAGCAGCAGCAAGCGGAGGTACTTCCTCCTCCGAGGCCTGGCTATCTTCTTACTGGTGAGCTGAGCGAGTGGTAGCCAGAGCATCATCGATCGATGTATAAATAATACGACAGGACTTGATTTTCTTTTCTTTAAGAGAGCGCACTACATGCAGCATCATGTCTGGGGCGAGAACATGATGGACCTACATAACTTCACCTTGCGGCATCGTAAGCTGGATAAGGCCTTGAGCATTATCACGAGCCAACGGACGGTTGACCACTTCCATTATCACCCTTGGTATAGGGACAACACCATCTTAAGTTTTTATTTTCGGGAAGCTTCCGAACTGGAGGGTCACCATGTTAGCAGTGACCGTCGTGTCTTCGTAGTTGAATGAGATGACCTTTGAATCAATGAGGCGCTAGATCTGCTTCTTCAACCCGTAGCAGTCGTATGTTGAATGGTGAACATACTAGTGCTTGTAACAGTACTTTAGACTGTCCACTTTTCCTACTTGGAAGGCGAAAGTTGAAGCTTTCCACCCTTCATCAGTATGTCGAAGAGTTCTAGTACATCCTCATCATTGAAGGAGTAGCTTTCCTTCGATTTTAGTGCTTCTGTCGGCTTCTGGTTCGTTGACGCTGAACCTTTGGAGATATTGACGGTCAGGGCTTGCTTTCCCTTTCCGTCCTTGTGGATAGGGTTATTACTAGATGAGCATTATCCTTTGTCTTCGAGCGAAGGAAAACTCAGTCCCAGCAATTATACGTCCCGAGCTTTTCTTTCAGCCACATCTGCCTCAGTAATGAAAGGCATCCATTCTATGCATGGAGCATTGTGCCACAAATTGATTGCGAGGAGCATGTTCTTACGACACGAATCCATAAGCATGGGCTCGAGTATACCAGATGGTAGCCTCAGAGCTGCCTAGCGGAAGCACTCAATGTAAGCGCGTACCGGTTCCTTCTCCTTCTGGGCGATGTCCATGAGAGTGGACAATGTCATATCCATTCCTCCTTTGTAGAACCAAGCAAGGAAGTGACACTTTAAATCGTCGAACGATGAGATACAATTGTCGGGTAGGCTGCAAAACTATTCGTAGGCCACCCCCTGTAATGCCCCTATGAATATATCTGTAAGAAAAGCATCATCTTTCGGCAGATGCCCCGTTACCGAGAAAAAGTACCTCAAGTATCGATGAGGAGACTCCTTCGCATCGAATGGTGCGAGCGTCTGTGGCTTATATTTGAGAGGATATATCATATTATCCTATTCAGAGGGATATTATTGCCGGATCCCCATCTTTTGGAGTGATTATTTCTTCTCTCGGGCGTCAAAGCGAGCGTACAACACCTTGAAAGCCTGGTGCATGTCGTTTGACATCGTGGGTCCAGTCGTTGACGGAGTAGACGAATGCGGTAGTGCTTGGTCTACGACGGGAGTTGGCGAATGAGAAGGTGCATTGGACTCTACATTCATTTTCGGGTCTTGATTTGCTGGAGTAGAAGCATTGGATGTTAATTTGTCTTTGATCTCCAGGACCATAGATGTCAAGGCCTACATGGTCTCGTTTAATGTATTCAGGCCCGTCTCCAAGGCCTCTATATGCTTTTGATGGATAGAACCTTCGCTACCTCCCTCGCCATCATCTTCGGCCTTAAAAACGAACATCAGATGTGGAGAGATAGAGGGGACTGTGGATCTTTCACTTTCTGGTTTAAACACCTGCATCTCGCCATCCTGAGGGTAAATGAGTAGGTTGCGATCATCCTCCGATTCGATGTAGCTACCACAGTTGGTTGGTTGCATGCGCCCACGGAGACATCTGTGTCAGTTCCATACAATCCTTCCTCAGGTTGGAATGAGAGATTATCATGAATGGCGGGGGGTTGGCTGCCCCCAGCTTGTGACAAAAGCTTGGTCTGAGTATGGGTGTGTTAGAACACACACGTGCTGGGTAATACCAGCTTGTTGCCTCTAAGTCGGCCCTTAGATTTGTTGGCCGAGGCAGGAGGGTTCTTAGAAAGCTTCTTAAGGGATGGAGAACCCCACGCCGTGTTGCATGAAGCAACAAGGAGTTCATCTTCTTCTTTACTCGATGATCCATTGCCAAGTCTCTGGTGGACAAACGCCGCTGGTTGCAATTGTTGGAAAACGAACTGCTTCCTCGGTGGTGATGCTGCTATTTGGCAACAAAAACAGTTGATGGTGATTTTGGCACAAGCGTGCCTTGGGCCAGACATGTTGGGCGCAGCAGAGTCCTTCCTTGCCTTACGCTTGTGAGAGATCACTTTTCACAGATCAAAGGTCTCCACACCTACACTCATTTCGTGTATGTAGGGAAGCTGTGCGCATGAGTACAGATGTGAAGGTAGCTTCCCTCTTCCCAGTTACTGCGTGCGAGATACGCTTAGGTCCTGGCCAGAGAGTTGCTCGTGAGGCAGACTCACTTCATGCTTACAGCAACACTGCTCGCCTGAGTCTATCCCTACAGTATGCACCCCCGTGGCTTGAATCATGCGCATGAGCACTTAAGTGACAGCGGGGTTTTACTGGTTGAGGCAATGAAGCACTTGAACCAGTTTTATACAGTTTTCCATCGGCTGCGTGTGTGACTGTCAACGTATGCCTTCGATCGACTGTTGGAGTAGCACGTTGATTGTGCGAGGCACGTACAGCCTTAGACTTCTTCCTATTACCCCTAGAAGGTGTGTAATATTCAGAGTCCAATATCGTAGTTGGCGTAGCACTTTGGTCGCGCAAGGCGTGTGCTACCTTGAATTTCTTTGCACCACCTCTGGAAGGTGCATGGCGTTCAGAATCCAACATGGTTGTTGGCATAGCACATTTATCGCACGAGGTGCGTGCTGCCTTGGATCTTTTTATGCTACCCCTAAAAGGTGTGTAATGTTTAGAGTCCAACATCGCATTACCAAATAGGTAGGCAATTCTGTCAAAGATAGAAGTTCTCGCCAGTGCAGCTGTCTTCGTGCACATATGGGAAGCAGCATGCGTCTTTCTGCGTTGTTCCTTCATCAGGCCTGCAGCAGGAAGAGTGCTCTCTTTGATGTGCTTCTCCGTAATGGGAGTTGCCCAAGGAAGTACAGCAGCAGCGGTTGAAGGCATCTTCGATGCTTCGTTGTTCAGAGGGTTCTAGAGCGCGTCCCCCTCCTCCTTGCTGCTCGTCGCAGTAGTCTTGGGCACCCAAGTATGTCGAGTCTTTTTCGGTTTTATGAACCGCTTCGAAGGGCCCAACTTCTCTTTAGAGAGAAGATCTTCAAAAGCTTGCTGGTCGAAACGTACGACCAGCATCTTTTGATAAGACCTCCGCAAGTTATCGTCGGACTACGTTACCACCTTCTCGTCGAAGGAGAAGGAAATCTCCAGCAGAGTCACCATCTTGTTTACCATGACAAAAGTTATACAAACTTTTTATATATTAAACATGAAAAGAGTACAAGAGATTCCTAAACAAGAGATCTAAGTAAAGTTTCTAGAAAAATATTATGGTGGAGATCGAGCACTACAGTAGCTCCTTTACTCCGTTGACGATCTGACGACGAAGAACTTGCTGTGACTTTCTGATGCTTGTGAGTGGAACTCGGGGTTGCCAATCAAGAATACGTCGAAGATCTCTCTTGATTGAAGAAAGACTCCTTCTATTTATAGGCTGCACATATACGATTGCGAAAAGGGTTTTGATGCGCAGGAGCACTGCGTATGTAAGATTTTGGGGAAATCTGTTGTAACTGCTCCGTGAAGGCTGCTGCTGGGCTGACACATGGCGGTTGTTGGAATTCTCCGTGATCAAAATCTTGGATAGTTATCATCCTTTATCAGTATGATCGATTATGACACATGGCGTGTGCCCATTGCTCGATGACTTTGCTCAGATGAAACCGACTAGATTTTGCTCCTATCAAGAGAATGACTATTAAATAAACCGAAGTTCGATCTCATCTCAGGAGCGAAGGGATTAAATAGAATCGGATTTGATCGTATCTAAAAAGATACAATAGTTTAAACAAACTGAATCCGACTCTATCTCAGGGGTGGTGGTTTAAACAAACTAGATTCGATTATATCTGAAAAGATACAACTGCCACACTGTCCATGTGGTATGATGTTAGTTGTAGGGGACTGTGCTCTATATGAGCTGCACTTTTGAGAGTGTTTGAGCCACTGCACTATTGGGCGTCAAGGAGGCTGCTATGGAGGCGACAAAGTCACTGCACTTTTCGGCGATAAGAAGACTGTGCTCTTGAGGCGAAGAAGTTACTACACTTTTGGGCAACGAGGAGATTGCTCTTGAGGCAATGAAGTCATTGCACTTTTGGGCAAAGAGGAGACTCTCTTAAGGCAACGAAGTCATTGAGCTTTTGGGCGACGAGGAAATTGTGCTCTTGAGGCAACAAAGTTACTGCGCTTTTGGGCGACGAGGAGACCGTGCTCTTGAAAAGCTATGAGGGGTCAAATGAAGGAGCCGTTGAAGGGGCTACGCTTCTGGGCAACTATGAGAGTTATACTTTACGAAGCATCGAAGTTGCTGACGAAGTCGTTGAAGGCGTTGTGCTTCTGTGCAACTATAAGAGCAGTGCTTTTATAAAGCGTCAAAGTTTTTGACGGAGCCGTTGAAGGCACTGTGCTTTTGGGCAACTATGAGAGCTGCACTTTTACGAAGCGTCGAAGTTGCTGACGGAGCCGTTGAAGGCGCTGCGCTTTTGGGCAGCTATGAGAGCTGCACTTTTATGAAGCGTCGAAGTTGCTGACGGAACCATTGAAGGTGCTACGCTTTTGAGAAACTATAAGATATGCACTTTTACGAAGCGTCTAAGTCACTATCCTCCTAAGGAAATGATAGTCTTTGAGCGGCTCAGTCAACACCCATTTAATTGCTGCCACTTTGGGGTGCTCGAGAAGTGGTGACCAAAAAGCTTAGTAAAATGAATCTATTAAATGAGATTCATTATGCTGATTCCTAGGTCATCCCATTACTCCGGAGTCCTTTGACTGACTGCTATGTGTCATGTGGGTTAGACCACATAGCCTATATATAAAGAGAAGCTTTTAGGTGAGACCTTGCATACAGTTTTTATTCATTCCTCTGTCATGCTCGACCCCGACTTACCTTTGGACGGCCATGGGCCTTACATAAGTCGACTGTTGGTTGTAGATCTCTTCTTTCAAAGAAGCTGTGGCTTTGTAGAAGAACGACTACAGAGTTTTAATATGCAGTTAAGCGTTTGGCATAAGGGGTTCGAAACTGAACAACATTTTGAAGGTCTTTGAGGTCCAAGCTACCAGGTTTTGATCGATTACCAACCCGAAGAGCCACAAGTTGTGCTCTACCCTGCTCAATAATGACTTCATTAGCCATATTGGAGTGGGGGGAGCTGTGTGCCCTGTTAGGCCGGAAGATCCGCAGGTAGTGCTGCGAGCTTCATGCAGGAGCTGTGTTCTTATTCGGGCCAATAGCTGCTTCATTAGCCATATTGGAGTTCCTCCACGTCTGACTAGGTGTGACGTTGCTGCACTTTTATGGACTGTGCGCTCCTGAAGACTGCGCACTTGTAGGCTGTGCTTTTAGGTTTTAGTCTTTATATATAGACAGGAAGAGTCTGTAATAGATCTTTTGTAAACATGATTTTAATAAAGAACTTTCCTTTATGCACAGTCTTTTTATAGCACGAGTTTTTGAAGTCCACAGAAATTTATGTCTTTTGCGCTTCTGTGAAGTATGTGAAGTAACTGTTGTCTTCTGCGCTTCCATAACTGCTGCGCTATTTTCATGCTTCTACAATAGGATGATGTGGTTTATCCTCCAAAGTACAAACCTTAATCTCTGATTCCTTATGATGTATCAGGTTCCCCGAGGCAGCATTTGACATACTTTTACTTCCAGACCGTTCACATACCAAAGAATGATGCACTATGGTCTAAATTATTCATTAGCACCTTGAAGGGGGTAGCATTTGAACGGTTTTGCAATCCACCTGACGATTGTATTAAAACTTTCAAAGACTTGTAGAAGTTGTTCCCCACTAGATTATATAAAGGGACAGGTGATGTCTATATGTCAAAGCTTATTGCTACAAAGCAAGAGAACAAAGAGCAGCTCGTGAGTTCATTGAACGGTTTAGGAGATTTCTATGAAGTTACTTTTAGAATATAATCCTAATAATCTTCCAATTGATGGAACTGTGGATTCCCAAGATCCTAGTTTGGTGTGTGTATTGATCGATAGAAAGTTAAACATATATAAATGTGTTTTAACCCTTCATAAGCGGAAACTAGGGTTTACGAATTATACCTGCGGCGGGAAGAAGACAACAGTTCCTAGTAATCTCAAGCAGTCACGACCCCAAGATCTTCTGTACATATTCTTTCTTCGGGTTGGACGTCGTGTGGGCGACAATCTCCCAACCTTTTCTTCTCCTTGGCAGCCCTCCCTTTCTCTCCTTATGTGAATCACGAATTTAGAGAAAGCTTCTTATTTCTGATGATCTTATGACGGCCAGAGAATAGAGGATATATATAAGGCTACAGCAGGGACCATGAGAAAAAATTAGGGTTAGGTCTCCTAACGGATCTGTGTATCCCGTGTTCAGCCCGAACACACAATCCAGGCCCATTAACAATAGCTCGGTCCACTAGAGAGCTATTATTGCACTACCTTCCTAATCCTAAATTATGATTATGGGCTCATTTTATTATATGCTCGTTTGGCTCCCCATGTTAAGATATCGAATGTCCGTCGATCAAATTAAGTTACTGACAACTATATTGATCGACATCTTTTATCCTTAAGTAGTACCACACAACTTTATTTGTCATGTCGGATATAATCCACCTGCAGGGTTTATATGACAATCCTTATGAGCTCCTTAAGGGGACATCATCAACCCGACGTATCGGGACATGGATTCCTTTTATAATCAACAGCCCATCATACATACAATGTTATTACCCAATTCATAGAGTTTGTTGACCCATAATAGATCTTACTCTTTTGTGAGCAAAGTAATACACACTGCATATATATGTCTGTTAATATCCGGATTAAGAGCACAAGCATCCATAATAACAGAGGTGTTTGTTCTCTTATGTAGTCAGTACAAAGAGAACAACCTCAAGTGGTCATGTTCAATTCACACAAAGTGTACTAGTGTAAACCTATAGTCAAGTTAGATTAATACCAGATTACACTATAACCTTTTCAATGGATTGTCCAAGTCAATCTAGGTTGTGAACTATTTATATATTCCATAGTGAACTGATAATATGATCTTCTGTATGACACCACACACATATTATCTACAATATAGAATATTAGACAGTTGCATTAACACTTACAACCAATATAATATGCAAACATTTGCCCATATGATTCTCATTCAAAATTTAAGGAAATAAAATTAATACAAAAGTGATGCTTTTAGTATATAACCCTAACAGTTGTATCCCAGGACTCCTCATTCTGTGTTAATCGATACATACAGGGGTAATTTCTTACCCACAGTCAGATTTTGTATTAGCTTCGGAGATAATAATGATTGGCCAGCTTTCATCACTACTGCCGAGAAGGCTAAAGAATCGGTCCAGGTTCTGCATTTGATTGGGTTAAAATCACCCAAAGACAAAGGGAAGCATCCCCAGAGCAACAACACTTCTGGGAAAACCAACAAAAGGAATGAGTCCTTTACAGTGGATGTTTCTGTAGCTGCTTCCCAGTCCAAATTAAAAGCTCTAGCTGCTCCAAGGCTTAAGCCACATTACACCTTCAATAAAGCCCTCACATTGGACATCTTCCAGGTACTGATAAAGGGAAATAAGCTGCAACTAGCTCCCCCTCGAAGACCAAAGGAAGTTGGGCAAACCAATGATCCAAAGAATTGCTTTAATCATCAGTATGTGCATCACCCGATGAAGGATTGCTACATATTGAAGAATCATATTCAGCAATTGTTAGATTCAAAGGCCATCACAGATGAGAAACAAGTTTCTGTAAACCTTGTTTCTCTCCAGTTTGGAGACCTTCCTGCAATTGAAGTTCAAGACGGTGTTACTCCGATACCGAGGGCAACATTATAAGTCGTCAATCTTCCTCAAGTCCAGGATCAGACAACCGGACTCGTACCACTCACTACTCAGCGTAGTGAAGTCATGTGGATCCATCCTGATCTTCTTGAAGACATGGATCCAAAATCAACCTTATCTACTTCCAAGATGTAGAGCAAGAAGAAGAAGAGTAAATCATGCAATATGATCAACGAAGCTCTAGTCAGGGAATCCATATCTGGAAAGGCATACCTAAATACCTCCAATCAAGACCAAGAAGATAATCCTTTTACTGTAGCTCTTACTCCAAGTCCATCTATCATCCTGGCTTCATCAGAATTAGGACCATCAAAGCAGACCTCAGGAGAAAATAGAAAACAAAAGGGGGTGAGGATCGACAAGTCCTTAAAAAAGTCTAATCCTCTTGGACTTGACAAGCATTCCAATTTTAATATATTGGCACAGCTTGCTAATACCCCAGCTCGATTATCCATATTTGAGTTACTCCACCTCTCTAAAGATACGCGAGAAGCATGGAAGCGTTGTAACATGCCGACACATATTTGTCTCAGATAGCGAAACCTGATGATGACCCGGTGACTTGCCCTCATTGTCATAGTGCATCAGAAAAGATTCCCAATATCATGTTTTCTCAATGGGATATGTATTTGAAGAACAACCGCCATGACAGACCCCTATATTATATGGGGTATATCGGGGCTTGTAACGTGGATCGCATTCAAATTGATCCCGGCTCATCTGTTAGTGTGATTCCCCGAAGTTTGCTTCAAGTGTTGGGAATCCCAATGCATAAATTATCACCAACTTCTACTACCATTACTGGCTTCAATGCTGGAAGAAGTCACCCTCTGGGGAAAATTCGTCTTATAGGACACTTAGGCACCTCTAGAGGGGGTGAATAGAGAGAGAGAGAGAGAGAGAGAGAGAGAGAGAGAGAGAGTGTGTGTGTGTGTGTGTGTGTGTGTGTGTGTGTGTGTGTGTGTGTGTGTGTGTGTGTGTGTGCAACGGAATGATAATCACCACTTAAAATATTTATGGAAGTAATCAAACAAATATGAAACAGATAGTATATAAGTAAATGCGTAAAGTAAATGAGCAGAGAAGAGCATACACAAACACCGAGGTTTGTACTGGTTTTCCTCTGAGAGGACTAGTCCACTCTCGAGTACTCAACCCGATATTGAATCCACTATTTGAAATAGCAGTTACACCACGTGCTTTCATCTGAAGGGCACGTCAACTTCTTACAACCTCGTGCTTTTATCCGAAGGTCACGACGACTTCAACCACGAGCTTTTATACGAAGGACTCGCGACTTCACAAAAACAAGTGTAGAGGTAGCACTTTGAAATCCAAGCTTTTTATAACTCGATCCAACTTCTAAATCAAGACCGCACTGGCATATAGTTGGCTGTAGGTTGTAAACTTGGTAGATAGAAAGGTTAAAGCTCAGGTAGAACTCTTGAATAGATAGAATAAGAAAGAATGAGTGAGTTAAAATGAATGGGGTTTTCTTATCTATTTACAAGGGTTGTGGGGACCGAACTCGGGCAGAGTTCGATCCCTAACGTTCAGAAAATCGAACGTTTGAGCCGATTCTACATAGAGACCTGATCTCTTAGGAACTGGGTCAGGGGGGACCGAGTTCGGGCAGAACTCGGTCCGAGTTCGGTTGGCCTGTAAAGAATAGGCTTTGGGTTTTTGATATTTGAGTGGGCTGGCTTTTTGGTTTGTGGACTAAACAGATAGGTAGGCTTTTTGGTAGTAGATTATAAGAAGCCAACCAAGTTCCAGCATGACTCAATACACATATTGTCCTATAAAAGAAAGATAAAATACAGAATAAAATATAAGGATATGAGCACTTTGATGACGCCTTTCTCCTGACATTTGAGCAGACTTGAAGACGTCTTTCTCCTTGATGGCAGTGATCCAAAGATAAACAGATCTAAAAATCTGTATACCTTTCGAGGCTTCGCTCCCGAAGCGCTGCGCCCTCGACCTATGTCCGCTGACCTGGCAGCGGAACCCCCGAATGCGAGGTCCCGGATAGGTCGTTGGCCCATCATTAATTCTTCATTACCTATGTCCTAGTTTGATCATGCTTGCTATTTGTCTGCAAGTGCATGTTAGATGAAAAACCAGTATACAGTAGCAAACAAGATAACATTTAGTGAACACTAGGACAATACTAAGTTTAAGTAGCAAATGATAGTGATTACATGTATATTAGTGGCATCATTATGTTAAACTTAATCAATTAGCCATATTCAAAAATATAAAACAATCATTGGGCTAACAATCTTCCCCTTTTTTATTATGGCAAATCGGTTAAGTTTAAGATCGGTAGGATAGATGCATGGATCACTAATAAACACATATTACTAGAATATTGTGTGCTAACTTAAACTTATTTCTCCCCCGTTGACATGATAAAAAAATAAGCTCCCCCGTAATAAGAGATAAAATGAACTCAAGCATAAGTAAATATATCATAGTAGGACAAAGGCAAAAAATAATCACGATCAAGGATTACAAGAACAATGTAAAGACAAGTTTAAAAAATTGTACAACTAAAAAAACTTGTCAAATCACAACATAGTTGGTTGAACTTTAAAAATTTGACATGAAACAATAAATAGTTTACCAACTAGAAATCTAAAATGACATTCAAAATACAATATGATGAATAATTGTAATTATAGTTTTGAAATTGACCAATAAAGGATTTTAATAAAAAGTAGATACCAATAAAGTAGAAATCAATCATTAGTCATAAATAATCCATGAGGATTAAAATTTGCAGATCTAGTATATACCAATAAAAAATACAAAATATAGTATATTTAGAAGATACAATAAGACTTTTAATAATTATCACACAAAAAAATATGACTCACACTTTGCCCATACAAATTAGTGAATCACTTCAATAAAGAGTATAATCATTAAAAAGAAATCAAAATAGATATACTAGAATCTATCTACTTACTCAAGTTCATGCATTTGAACTCAATTACCTTAGCATGATATATAAATATCTATTAGATGAAGGTAAAGGAGACAAAATACTTGTGAAGGAGAAATTCAGTTGACTTGAATGCTCCCTCGCAAAGTATGAGCAGTCTAAATATGATAATCATGAACTTTGAGATAAAACCTCAATAAGAAAAGCCAAATCATTTAAGCTCAAAGGAATCATCAATAAAGGAAATAAAATATATTTGGCAAGATAACTTTTAAAAACTCATAAAATAAGAGAACCAAGAAGAAATAATAATAATCATATATTCTCTCATAAAAGTATCATGGACACAATTAATAAGAATTAAGTAACAGACAATAGGTCCCTATGTATACCACATATAAAGGGTATAAATGAATTAAAACAATTGATTTGCACCCCCTTATAATACACGTATCTAGTTCAAAAATATTTATATGCATAAAATAGATAAAATAAATAATCACAAGATCTAAGGGATATCTGAGATATGCATGTTTCTTCCCTTTGATTAATGCATATAAAGTTCCAAACTTAAAACAAATATCATCTTTAGGCATGTAAAATAAATATCCATTTAATAAAACACTTAAAGATGAATATACAAAATATATCTCCAATTAAAAAATATAAGAAATATTCAAATAATAAATATAATTTCAAGACAGTACAATATTTTTGAAAACTTCCTTAATAATAGTATTCGAGTAATGAACAGATTCAAAACTAACAGAGAGAAATCAAAAGTAGTTTGAAATACGAAA
This sequence comes from Iris pallida, assembly GCA_029216955.1. Lineage (NCBI taxonomy): Eukaryota > Viridiplantae > Streptophyta > Magnoliopsida > Asparagales > Iridaceae > Iris > Iris pallida. The sequence continues at coordinate 53,172 of JANAVB010015983.1, forward strand.
TTCATTATGAAAAAGTTGTCCTAATAAATGTTCGAATGCGTCCGTTTAGTCCTCAGACTGACAGCTGACGATTCAAAACTTTTGTATCACGAAAATAACTTTAATAGAAGAATATATAAATCATAAATATCCTATTTTGAACAAGAAAAATAGGACTAGTTGAATGCTCAAATAAATAGTATTCTAGATATATGGTATGTTAGGGGAATAATTGATTTAAAACAATTAACTGCTCCCCCCCTTTACATATGTATATCCAAAATTTATAGTATTGATAGATTTAAAAACCAGAAAAATATTTCCAGAAGTAGGAAACAAATTCATCAAAATATTAAGTCTTCTTATCAAATTTTATTTCTTCCCTTTTAAAACCTTAACACGGTATCCATCTAATAACTGTAGGGTTAAAGAAAAGAAACGCTTTGAGAGAGAGAAATACAATATGCCTGACTTCTCCCTTATAAAAAATTACTGCTATTGGTAATTATTAACTTAAATAAGAAGAGAATAATAAAATCTTGATAAAACGAGTACCATAAATATTACTCAAATGCTAAAGAACATATTAGAAGAACATAATATTCAATGAGTAGTCACATGATCAAATCAAGTCTGAATATAGAATAGTGTGACAGAAAAATGAATATATCAAAAGATGACAATCATTAAATAATATTATCTATCAAAGTTAAAATTCAAAACTAAAGACAAAATCCATATATTTTTGCTTAGAGTTGAGATCAATCCAAGATTATAGATCGATTTAGAGTATACAAAATATTACGACGATATAAGTGTATCCACTGGAATCGAAAGATCTCAAATAACAAAAAATATCAAATCATTTGTAGCTATAAGCATAAGATGTATCAATTACATGTAACCTTTGTAGGAGCGTAAAAAGTGCTTCAAAGAAAGAGTTATCTCATTCATAAGTGATCTGCTTTACGCCTAGAAGAACGGGTAATCTCTTTACGCCCAAGATTAGGCTAATCGCTTTATGCCTAAGTAGGTTGATCATTTTACGCTCGGGGCTACACCCATGGTTTTACGCCAAGGACAGAGCAGTCTACTTCACGCTGGACAAAGCTGTCAAATCTAGCATTTAATGCAAACTATGACATGAAGATATTAATGATGGCATTTACCACGGAATTCAATGGGATTTGTCTTATACAAAGACTATTGTTGTCGTTTATGGGGATCGAGCTACTTTACGCTCACTGAATGGTTTCTTTTACGCACGGAGTTTTACATGAGTTCTTACGCTCATAAAACAATGTGTGCGTAAAGTCTATTTGAGCTATTTTACGCTCAAGGTTATTCAATAACCACTTTACGCTGGAAACTTATGACAGAGCTATTTTACGCTCATCTTACTGCTTTACGCCCGGAGGATGTTGGAGCTATTTTTGCGCCCTATTCTTTTTGGCCAGTATGGAACGTGGTTTGCCTACATGGCCTTCGTGCCACATATTTCGAAGAACGTGTATACATGCATCCTATTCTCACTGAAATGATGGGACGCGTGTCAACGTATGTAAAGGATGATTCTGATCATGGGTGGCAGTTGTTAGCGTAAAGACAGATTTTGATGTTTTTTCGCACAGAAGCCCCAGTCTATAAATAGACTCATTTTTCTCAAAGAGACAGAGAGGGAGAGAACAGAGGAGAATACAGAGACCAGGACTTCGAGATTTTGATTCCCCGGAGCATTCTTCTTCAACTTTTCTTTCAGAACAGAGTGAAGCAAAGCAGGAAAGCATTCGGCCTCGCCATCAGTGCCCAAGTGCGTCGATACCTTTCTGGTGACTTAGTTCTTCCAAGTTGTTCTACTTCAAGCAGTGATCTTCTTATCATCATATGGTCCAAGGAACACAGTGATCATTTACGAATCAGAATTCCATAGCAATACTTTCCCAGAATCAAATTTGTACTTATTGTACTTTTTCTTGTTTTATTTTCAAAATCCAACCTTTTGTTTGGCAATTTTGTTAAGTGAAACAAAATGGCGACTCTGCTGGGGAACAGAGTGAAGCAAAGCAGGAAAGCATTCGGCCTCGCCATCAGTGCCCAAGTGCGTCGATACCTTTCTGTTGACTTAGTTCTTCCAAGTTGTTCTACTTCAAGCAGTGATCTTCTTCATCATCATATGGCCCAAGGAACAAAGTGATCATTTACGAATCAGACTTCCATAGCAATACTTTCCCAGAATCAAATTTGTACTTCTTGTACTTTTTCTCGTTTTATTTTCAAAATCCAACCTTTTGTTTGGCAATTTTGTTAAGTGAAACAAAATAGTTTCTTTTAGCGTAAAATTTGGGATACGCAACAGCCATATGCGTAAAAACGGGGATGTCCAACAGTCGGCGTAATTTCCAACAGTGTCGGTCAACACTTATTTGTTACAATGAATTTCCTTTTTTCGAAACTCTTAAAGGCCTTTTCGCTTCCCCAGAGTTTTGTATTTATAATTAACCGTTTCCAATGAGAAATATGAAGAGCTGATTTAACCGTATAAATAAGGAGAAATTCTTCACTCTTGTCATTTATCTCCATAGTGACATGGCGCCAAAGAAGGAGATTAATAATGAAGAGGCTTCAGGCTCAAGGCTTGATTTCGAGCGAGCGTGCAACCTTTTAGAGTATTTTGGAGTAACTCCTACGGTCTTTAGTCACATTGATGGTGGCCCCTCAACTGCATATGAAGGCTCCGGAGATGCAGAAGCGTTTTTAAATCTGATGCGTCGCTCTGGGATTCGCAACATGCGTGAATTGGGTGCCTCCCTTCGTCAACCCAACGAAGAAGAAAGAAAATGATCCATGTATTGCGACTCTCTTTATATGTAGGAGTCCACTCCCCTCTTTATAAATAAGATCTTGATGTTAATCTCATCTGTTGGTAGATAGGACTGTTCAATATTTTATTTTGACTGTTTCTATGGTTGTTTATTCCCGAGAAACAAACCGACACGTGGTGTCTGTCTTGTGGTTACGAGAGCCTTCAAATAGGATCTTCCCCCGAAATAGACTCATCTCAACAGTTCTGCAGCCTTTATAAATAGCCGAGAATGTTTCACATATTCTCGTACTCATTCCTCTGAATATAACTTTCTGTAATGTTGTTCTCCAACAAGTGACAATGGCGGAGCTTTTCCACAGTGTTCTTTTGCACGTCCAGTCTTTAGACGCAGATTCAACCACCATTAGAGCCAAACCATTCGACTCAAATGGTAAATCAGATCGTAAGCAAATATCTGTCTTTCGAATTTTTCGTTGAACACATCTACTTTATGAATGTAAATTCTTGACGAGCGTAAAAACTCGCTGAAATATTGGCGTAAAAGCCCTGCTAATTGCTGGCGTAAAAGACCTAGCTGAATCACTGGTGAAAAAGCCTTGCTGAAGCACTGGCGTAAAAGCCTTGCTGAAGTACTGGCTTAAAAGCCTTGTTGAATCATCGGCGTAAAAGCCTTGTTGAATCATCGGCGTAAAAGCCTTGCTGATTGCTGGCGTAAAAGCCTCGTTGAATCATCGGCGTAAAAGCCTTGCTGATCTATTTTTAGTTAGCGTTTAATACGCATCTGATAATACTTCTGAAAAACACTTCTTCTTTGTTGTTTTCTGCAGAAGTTTGGCTGAGCAGCTTTTCCAGAACCGGCATTGGCGATTTTGACGCTGTGAGGAGCGTTCTTCTGACATCAACATCAGGCAGCTCATGCGCTTTTGATGCGCAAATCAGACAACTCAGAACTCTTCGTGAGATCGAAGGATAAGTAAAAGAAAGAGTCATATCTTGAAAAAAACGTACATATTCCAAGTATTATACAAAACCTATACGGAATTATATATCGTGATTTTGTATACTAACTTATTTTTTTTTTGTTCATTTTGCAGATGTCATAATTGCACCAAAGCCTGTAGTTCTTCCTCCTCAAGAAAAAATCTATGAAGAAAATGGCGACTCTGCTGGGGACGACTTTATCCTCCGACGAAGAAGTGATTGCTCAATATAATGATGTTTCAGTCGGTTCAACTAAGAAGACTCTGGTTGTACACTTCGACCAGACTGCCTATGAAGAAATGCTCCGAACTGGGGGTGGTTCTCACCACTCCAATGTTCAAAAGTCTCGCAAAGCACGAAAAATTTGGATTCCCAAATCCAAATTGGTTTCTGATCTCTCTGTTGCTTCTGATGACAAGGAATTCTTCCCACTCCTGTCGTAGGGGCTCCCGTTCGTAACGAGGCAGTCCTTACTTCAGAGTTGCACTCAAAGTGTGATGATTTATCTCCTGTTTGTAACGGAGAAGATAATCAGGTTTCACGCTCACTGCGTAAGAATCAAGTTTTACGTTCAGTGGGTAAGAACCAAATTTTACGCTCAAGGCATAAGAATGAGTCTCCCATTTGTAATGTGGCAGATTCTAATGTTTCTGAGTGTAAGAACCCGTCTCCCGTCGGTGACGTGGTAGACTCACACAAATTACTCTCCTCGCATAAAATAAAATCTTCCGTCTGTGATGTGGTAGATAATCAATTTTAACGTTTTACGCGTAAAGATAAGTCTCCTGTCTATGACAGTGTAGATAAAATTCACAACGATGTTTGCACATCTAATGTGAATATACCTAAACGCATACAGCATAAAAGTGATGTTGGTAAAACTCCTGTCCTACACCAACAACCTTCTTATACTGCTTTACGCAAAGTACCAAACTTGCAAATCACACGCCATGAAAATGGGGTCCTTCATGCTAAATCTCAAGATTTACGCACACAACTCCAAACGCGTAAAAATGTACAGTTTGGTTCTGCGAATGAAGCCAGTAATCTTCTTTATACACAGGGGACTAAACATTTTTCTACCCCAAATGTAATAAAGAAGAATATTCCCTCCACTTCTTCTGACTTACGTGAATTGCTAATGCAAAAGCGTAAGAATTCACAATCTCCGGCGATGCTCCCCCAAGAAAGACATCAATGTGGATATCATCAGGTTGTGATCAATTATTGTAGTTCAGCTTCAAAACGGTCAGTTTTTGATCGACTGAATTTTTCACTTCAACATCAAGCTGAAGACCAAGAAGATGAGTTGTCATATGCATCAGTCAACATGGCATCTCATACTAACAGAGGACGACATCCAAGACGAAATACGTCCCAAACCCCAGGTCAGCAACAGTTCAACAGACTTCTTGATTCCTTTGAAGGAGTATATCAAAATACTCGATCAAGAAGACAAAGACAATTACAGAATTCTGATTCAGAAGCTGGAGGTACTCAATCTTTTGAGTCTGATACCGATAGTGTGGATTCATACTTCTATACTAATCCCTCTATATCTTCAAGAGAGGTTGAATCCTACGCTGTTGGAGATGAACCAGAGACGTCATCTGCTAATACGGAACAACGTCTCACTGCCGTGCACTACTAAAATAACCCAGATTAGCGACGTCAGGAGACGTCGCTAAATACGTCGCAGTACGTCGCTAACAATGATTTGCGACGTATTTAGCGACGAAAAACCTACGTCGCTTATAGGCAAGTCGCAGATGGTAATTTCGTCGCCGAACGTCGCTATTTGCGACGCGGCGTCCATTGTCGCTAGACGTCGCAAAATGAGCGACAGAGAGCGACGTATAAGTACGTCGCCAACATTGCGACGTAAAGCGACCACTAGCGACGCTTCAAAAGTTTATAAATGATGACGAGGCATGGCATCCACGTGGCCACGTGGGCAACGTAGCGACGTATATTAGCGACGTCGAGCGACGTAACGTCGCTAGTTAGCGACGTATAGCGACGTTTTTGTGACGTCGCAGTACGTCGCAGAACGTCGCTATACGTCGCTAATGTTAAAAAAAAATTAAAAAAATATAATTGATATTTTTGTTATGCTGTGTTTCTGTGTTTACAGTGTGTGTGAAGTGCAGTGTTCGAACCATCGACAGTTTCGCTTGTTGTTCTATGTTTTATCTTGGATAGAAAGAGCAACAGTTCACGGTGCACTTCTCGGAGCTTCCTCTTCACGTCCTTCACCTTCTCGGGAACCTTTACGACGTCCGAGAAAGTGAAGGACGTGAAAATGAAGCTCTCAGAAGTGCACCCTGAACTGTTGCTATTTCTATCCAAGATAAAACATACAACAGTAATCGAAACTGTCGATGGTTCCGAACACTGTATTTCACATTCACTGTAAACACAGACACACATCATAACAAAAATACACAATATATTTTTTTAAAATTTTGGCAGCATCTCCTTTGTATATCAGATCATCGCTTATAACCCAGCGTAGGTATATTTGTCATCCCGTCGCAGATATCACAAAGTAAATATCACAATAAAAATAGGAGACAGTGCAAAGTAAATATCACAGACACCCATCCTCACAAACATCCAATAGAGTTAAATAAAAATGAAAGATGATAAAAAGTCTCCCACCAAGTGTATAAACAACAGTGTATGAATAAACAATTTGCCCATAGGGCCAATACATATAAGTCATAAAAAAACCAATAAAATCACTGCGGACCCCTGTCGTGCAACTGGGATAGAATGTAGTCATACTGCTCGTGGTGAGCTGTACCGTAGGGGCAGTAGGAGGCAGTACAATGTCTGGAGTCAGCGCCGGAGGCAGTACAGTATTTGGAGTCGGTGCCGTCGATGGACCCGGAGGACGTACCTGCTCCAGCTCTCGCAGTCGCTCACCATGCGCAGCAAGGGCACTCACCACCTTCTCAGTATACTGAGCGACTGAGAGAGAAAGGCTCCTCTGCGATCCGTCCAGCTCGACCTGTCTATGCTCCGTGCGCTGCGTAGACTCGGTGAGCGTCTGTAAGTTGGCAGCTGCAGCCTGATGCAGACTCATCAGCTCCTGTATACTGCGCTCGACCGCATCAAATCGTCCGGTGACGATCGGAGGGTCGGATCGTCGCTCGACCGCATCAGAAATCTGCTGCTGCAACTCGCGACGCAGCTCCTCGATCTGACGACGAACATCCTCAGCTCGTGACGACGCCTGCGTAGCCGAAGACTGCGCACTGACCGAGGGGGCCCGGGATGACTCCGAAGCCAAATACGCGCCGTAGGATCCCGTACCGTAGTACGTACCCTTCTGAAGACCGCCAACGGCGGTCATCCAGAGCTCGTCCGACGATGGCTCTGCAGGCGGCTGGAAGGAAGTACCAGCCCCTCCCTCTGCTTGCGCACTAGCAGCAGCAGCAGCATCAGCCGCCTCCTTCTGTAGCCGAACAAACTCGGCCTAGAATATGTTTGCTAACGTGTAAGTGTTTACTAAAGTCTATATTGATATCTATTTCCTATTTTCTAAAATATAGTCAGTTAATATTAGTTGAATAGACGTACATATGCCTGCGTCGCCCTCTCGTCAATGAAGTCCCCAGCCCTCCGATGGGTGACCAGGAAGACGGTCACCATGTTCGGGTCCTCACCCTTCTTTACCTGTTAAAATATATTATCTATTATTAGTATTAAACATTATATCGAACTATATATAAATTAATGTCCGTCATAGGAAACGTACCAGACGACGAAAATGCTCCGTCATCGGAATAGAGCCACCACACCACTTACCGGCGCTCGACCGCGCCACCTTGGCCTTCTCAGACTGCTCCTGGTAGTGGCGCTCGCTGAATCTAGCCTTCATCGCAGTCTACTGCTCTGGCGTAATCCCACCCTGGATCGGACGTCCGGCGCGATCACGACGCTTCTGGTCGTCGATCGCATCACGGATGAGCTTGGCTATGACGGCAGGAAATTGGCCCTCGATCCTCGCCGCCCGGTGTGGTGGATAGAAATAGGTCCTCTACAAGAAGTAAAATACAAAAGTTGTATATATACACAAATGATTATTAAAATTTAAAAATAAACAAATTTTTTACCTTGAAGTGGGCGAACCAAAAGGCCTTCCTATCTGCGGGAGCATCTGAGTAGTTGAGCCAAGGCCCACCATAGTTCTGCCTCACAAATGTCCCCAGCTGTCTCTGTACTGCAGAAGGCCGATATCTATACAATAATAATTTTTCATGAATATATATGTACATATAATCATTTGAGAAATATATAATAATTAATTAACTTACTTCATAGGCCCGTCCGTCCAAATCTCCATACGCGTCTCGCCGGGGGAGCGCATGGAGGGTCGCTCTCACCCCTGCCTGGGCAGGATCAATCTGATCACCGTCCTCCATATCGGCGTGGGCTCCCTCCATAGAGCCGTCGACAGTAGGAATGCTGGACGGGGATCAGGGATGCTGGACGCGGGATCAGGAAGGCTGGACGACGAGGAAGGAGTCGCCAACCTGCTAGAACTGCCCTGTCCCGGTAATAGACCGGGAACAGGAAGGCTGGACGAGGGAGGAGTCGCCAACCTGCTAGAACTGCCCTATCCCGCTAATGGACCGGGAACAGAACGGTACACTGGCGTACTCGGAGATGAGGATGAGGGTACGGAACTGCCCTCTCCATCCCCTGCCCGAGGCTGACAGGGCTGCCTAATATATAATCCTCCGCGTCGTCCAGATGGTCTAGTCATACCTGACAATAAAACATATGACAATAAAACAAAAAAACATATTTATATGATAGACATCACAGATTTTTGAAAAATACCATAATCAAAAAGTGTCACTGAAGTGTCAATAAAAGTGTCAATAAAGTGTCACTGAAGTGTCACAGATTTATATGATAGAAGTGTCACTAAAGTGTCAAATATGATTATAAACAAACGTACAGATTTAATCCTCTTCTGAAAATTCATCTAGTTCGTTTAGCTCATCTACTTCTTCTTCTTCTTCTTCTTCTTCTTCTTCCTCCTCTACATCTTCACTTTCATCTGCATCTTCCTCCTCAGATAATTCTACTTCTTCTACACAATTAGATGTGTAATAGGAAACTTCCGTCGTGTCCAATTCTATAATATTTGTTACAAGAGGTAGTTCATCTTGTTGATAAGCTATATCATCAACCTCAAAGGTATTTCTAGCTTTGGTCTTGCATACTGCCCACCAGTCCGACCTTGTTGTTTCCCGTTTAGGATAACTTGTGAAGTACACGAGCTGAGCCTGACTTGATAGGACAAATGGTTCATAGGCTTGATATCGACGCCGATAGTTTATATCAACAAGACCGTGCTTGTCTACTTTCCAACCTTGACCTTCAATCGGATCGAACCAATCACACCTGAATAATACAATCTTAGCAGGCTCTATTCCATAACTATATGTCAGCTCCACAATCTCCCGTAACACGCCATAGAAATCGTTGCCCGCATCAACATCTTTGTAGTTCGAAGATCTGATACACAAACAGCTGTTTTTGGTGGAATCGAGATCCACAAAGTTGTCTCTGATCGGGCAAGTTGTTGACTTGAACCTAAACCCATTAACACAGTAGCTTGGCCATATTTTTGCAGCATAAATTGGTCCCTTGGCTAGCGTTCTAATAGACTCATTCTCAAGTCTTGCGTATGGACGATCGACCTAAATACCACGAAAGAAGCAATTAAGCTCATTCTCAATCAAGTGCATATACAAAAAGGTAATTACAGAGTTCTCAAGTCTTACATATGCACTCAACCATGATGGAAAATAACGCCTCATTTCTTGTTCTAGTTCTTCTTCTGTTATGTGTGGCCTACCCGACCTCACATCATCATTAAATATGCTGAAAACAACATCGTTCAATTAATATAATAGTATAATAATTAACACTATTAAAATAATATAGACGTATTAATTACTTACCCCTCTAGTTTTTCTACTTCCTCCTCGTCGCAGTTGAGTAATACATACACCTGAGCAGCCCTTAGCTCATCATCGTTCAGATATCTCTTTTTATCTTACCCGATGGCTTTTCTGGAGCATTGAATACCTTCAGTATTGTATCATTACTTTCATAATATCCCTCGTCGTTTCTGGAAGCTCTCGTTCTATTAGTTACAACATGAGGCTTGAAATACATCGAACAAAAGTTTGTAATCTCCTCGAGAACATAGGCTTCACAAATAGAACCCTCGACCTGTGCCTTATTTTTCACCTTTCTTTTTAGGTGATTCAAATGTCGCTCGAACGGGTACATCCATCGATATTCGACGGGTCCACCAACACGTGCCTCATAGGATAGATGAATTGGCAAATGCTCCATAGAGTCGAAGAATCCAGGAGGAAACACCCTCTCTAGCTTGCATAGTGTTACCGCAATGTCCTTCTCTTGCTTTTCTAGACGATCAACGAGCAATTTCTTAGAACAAAGATCCCTGAAGAATATGCTAAGCTCCGTCAATGGATCCCAAACTGCCTGCGGTAAGAATTCTCGAAATGCAATCGGAATTAACCTCTCCATGAATACGTGACAATCGTGGCTCTTCATACCCGTCAATTTGTTTTCCTTCGGATCGACACATCTTCTCAGATTTGACACATATCCGTCTGGAAATTTTAGGCCCTGGATCCACCGACAAAGTCTCACTTTATCCTCCTTGTCCAGCAAAAAAATTGACTTCGGAAGGAACTGTTTTCCATTCTGCTGTATCAAATGCAACGCAGGGCGTTTGCATATTTCTTTTAAGTCCAACCTGGCCTTGGGATTGTCTTTCGTTTTTCCCTTTACGTCCATCACAGTATATTAA
>JANAVB010015984.1:0-40750 GCA_029216955.1 Iris pallida
TTATGTATATATAGAAGGGTGTTGTTGTATAATTATGTATATTTTCAAATACAAATTTTAGTGCTAAATATTAATGTAAATTTTACAAGTTTTTTATATATAACTTTGTGACTTGTATTTTACCACTTCAAATATATTATTTATATTTAAATTCCTGTATTTTATTAATCATGGCAAATTAATGTCCAAACTGTAAGCCCCCTGAATTTCGGGATTTATTTTCGAATTTTCAAATAATTTATTCTCGTAATTAATTTTGTTAATTAATTTCGATCATTAAATGCTCTTTACTGTGACTTGGAATTCTAGAGCATCAGGGATGCCAGTCTCTGGAAACTTCTTCTAGAAGTTTGTAGTATACGAGATTATCTTCACAGTGATTTTCGTGTCCCACTCGAACTTATTCCCTTGTCTTTTTGCTTCGCACAAGTTCGGGTCAATTTAGACCATTAATATTATTGAATTCCCCTCTTTTCCTTGATCATCGTTGCACGTTACCGTGACTTTTAATTTAGGAGCACCAGACTAGTCATTTACTCGAAACCAACTTGTCATGCCTGATCTACTCGAGACGCTCTTCACCCCTGACCTTCGTGTCCCACTCAGACACTCTATTTTGTGCTTCATTTCCTTCGCACAACTTTCGGTTCAATTTAGGCCAATTAATTATCTACCGTAAAACCTGATTTAAATTCCAATTTAATTTCGGGACCCGACATCGACCCAACCTAGTCGACCCCAAATAGGGGCATGGCCCACATTAAGTCTACTACCCGCCTGACACTTGTGTCCCAAGTATTTGAGCTCCCACCTGCTACTTATTTACCCATGATTATAAATACCTAAAAATAATTTATTTATTGCACCTAGTCTATTTTGGCCCAATCCGGCTCCATTGAACCCAACCCCAGCTCCATGTTGCCCTCCATCATGACTGTCCACACCCCACTGATATTTTCCTCTACTCTAAATATCTCTATACATATACAAATATCTCATTATATATATATATATATATATACATATATATATATATATATATATATATATATATATATATATATATATATATATATATATATATATATATATGATATCTCTTTCTCTCTCTCCTTAAAAATATTCAAACACACACACCCATCCCCATCCACCAGCACACCCCTTCCCCATGTGTGGCCGACTTCACACACCCCCCATCTCTATCTCTCTCTCTCTCTCTCTCTAAATATCTAAAACTCTCTCTCTCATCCTCTTTCACACACTCACACATACATATATATTCTCTCTTTCTATCTCATTCCCATTACTCTCCTTCCCTGTAAAACCCCTAAAATTTCTACTATTTTTTATTAAATTTTGTACTGATTTAAAATTTTTGTAATATACGTCGCGTAGACGTATTATACGTCGTGCACGACCTTTTGTTTTCTTTTTCGAATTTGCTCGACGAGTGCGATTATGTGCGAGCGTACATATTTTTGAAAAATACTTTTCTTCTATTTTTATGGTTTCAAAATATTATACGTAATAATTATTTAGCTATCGTACCAAAATTTTCAAGTTCATTATTTATTTATGTTATTTACACAAAGACTTTCGTTTATACAGTTATTAATTATAAATAATATTTTTAGTGCGTACATGTATTGCATAAATATTTTATTAGTGTAATTTTTGAAATTATTAATATTAATATTTTATTACTCAAAAAGATTTATTTTTGAAATTATTATTATTAGTATTTTGGAAAATATATTTCGAAATTATTGTGGCGATTTAAAATCTTAATTTGAACCTATGGATTTATTTATATGGTTAAATATTTAAAATTTGAATTTTTCCATTGATTTTAAACCAATAATTTAATTAGATTCAAATTTGATTTGCATTTGGAATTGGATTTATATTTAGATTTGGATTTAAATTGATTTAAATTAAATTGTAAGCTATCTATTTTTGGGTTTAAACTACTCCTAATGCTTATCTAATTGGGAATTCCCACATCCTATAAATAGGCAGGTACTCCTCCAATTTATTATTCATCCACAATAATTTCCACAAAGTGTACGTGCCTCGTGTCGGTGTCCATCTCTTCCGTGTCAGCCGTGACGGCCTCGGGTCCGACACCGGGTGTCAATCCAATCTTATTCCAATCTATTTATTTACAATTACATGGTTATCTTCTTCGTGTCCACACACGGACACATGTTCTCATCAACCCCTTCGTGTCCGACATGCTGGACACGAACCCCCGACGATAACCAAAATCCCTAACCTAACCCACTGTCACCGTCCCCGCCACCGTCACTCCGGCCACCTTGGCCGAGTGCAACCACCATCACAACCATTACCAAGCCCACACTAGCGACACAGCGCCCCCCGATCTCACCCGACCAAGCCCAGCCTCCAGCCCGTCCACCGCTACTGCCATCACCACACCGCAGTCCGGCCAAACCTCGGCCACCACTCCAGCCTAATTCCGGCCACCCCGGCCTTTACACTATCACCTTCACCACCATCACCAGCACCTCACCCAAAACCTTCGCCACCACCATAACCAGGACCACCGTCCTTCCATCGCACGACCACCACCAAACAAGGAGAAGAAAAAAATTACAGAAATCCAAACCCTGACCTTCTCCGTCGAGCGTCGCGCCTCTGGATCGAGCGCCGACCAAACGCCGTGCGCCGCCGACGGAGAGCTCGTGCCTCACCGGGATCCGCCGCACGCGTCCGACTTGTCCTCGCCTCCACCGCCTGAGACCGCCCAACCCTTATCGCCGACCGCTGCCGCCGTTCCCTCTCGCCCGCTCCGCCGTTTGCCGTCTTCAGCCGCTCGCCTCCGTCCCTGTCCGCCCTGGCCTTCCTCCGCCTCCGCCCGACTCCGATCTCTCCTCCTCTTCTGACCCGCACCCAAAGCCCGCCGGAAAACCCCCTCCGACGAACTCCGATCTCTCCGCCACCGCGAGCCCAGCCCTCGCTCCGGTGCTGAAACCCTAGCCGCCTGCCGACCTAAGCCCAGTCTCCCGCTACCTTTCCTCCAGCCGACCGCCGTCCGCCGGTGGAACCCCTCCCCTGTCGTCGCCGCTCCGCTCCCCTCACCGCCTCCCTCTCGCTCACACTTCCTTCCGCTCACCCCCTCGTTTTCCTCAACTCTCTCTCTCCTCTCACTTATGTCCCCTTTCTTTATTTATTTGTTTATTTATTTTTTGATTGACTTTTACAAAGAATGGAGAACAGCACCATGTGCTGTTACCTCTGTATCTCGTGATTTTTATATTTAATATTATTATTATTAATTATTATTATTATCTTCTGATTACAGTATAATAGTTAGACTAAGTTAATTTCATTGTTAAAATTATCATTATTATCATTATTCTTATTATTATTGATATTATTATTATTATTATTATTATTATTATTATTATTATGTAATATTTCTAAATAAATTTGGTCATAAAATATTTTATTAGGCTACCCCTACCTTAAATTTCTTAATTGGGTTACAAGTCCTAAAATAGTGTTATATTATTTTTGTAGCAGTTATGACCTTAGAAGTTTAAAACTTATATTTGATATAATTATTCTTTTTGCCTAACTTGTTTTCCAAGATTTTTATTTATACTATTTTGGATAAACTAAAACCTAGTTTTTATTATAACTAAATTTCAAAAATAATTTCTTTATAACAAAGTACTTTATAAATGTAGTTATTAAATATTTTGATTAAGTAAAGTTTTCATATATATATATATTTAGAATTATTACAAATATTTATTTGTACTCAATTTCTTCCATATTTGAATCTTGTCCCTGGCTAGTCGTACTCATACCTTCTTGCAAATCTCAAACTTCCTCATATCGTTCCAAGTCAAATTGACCCTTCTGGACCCAATAGAACTGTCAGTGACACCACCCGATGTCACCTTGCATAGTTGTTGCACCGAAGTCGCAGTTCATGCCACCATGATTATCGTAGCACACCAGGCGTCCTACCAGGCAAGACACCTTGCCATTTGCTGTTTAATTATTTTAGCTCATATTTCATGCATTATTTTTTTTTTATGCAAAATAAACTGTGATACATGGCATAACTGTTAGAACTTACTGTTCATTTATATTTCCTGCTGTGTATTATTTTTCTTACAAATTAAACCTAGATTTAAGGGACCACCTTGTGCGTTGCATTCATTGGCCTTGACACGTTGTAAACACGAAGTTGTGTGTCGCATGTAGAACACGGAAGTGCGTGATTGGCTGGCCACCAGTACGTACAAGCCGTACGATAGGAATAACCGCTAATAGAGGTTGCATGCTAGTTTGACTTAGCGGTTATAGAGGTTACTGTTGTGGATACAACAAAGTAGGCATTGGGCGGGGAGGACAATTCCTTAGCGTATGGGCTTCGATGCACTTTCCTTTGTGACCCGGACTCTCCGCTGGAGATACGGGGTTGATGACCCATGATTACTGACGGCCACTGACGATTCTGCGGAACGTCATGCTCTTACTGATGGGGCCTCTGGTGCCCAAGGAGGACTACGCCGATCCTATTCAGCCAGGGCCCATGCGTAGGAAGGATTGTTCTTAACTACATTTTACTAGAACGGTAGGCTACCTTTATCCGTTAGGTACGAGTACTTTTGGTTTGGGTACTTGTATCTGACCGTGACTTGGAACAATAACTTGTCGCGGATTAGTTCGTCATATCTTGTCCTTATTTGGTTGTAGGTGTGACTTACTATTTCGATGAGAAGGTATTGAACCTTGTTGGGGTCCGGATACCATATTGGATTCATAGCATGGGAAGATACGTTACCGTGAATTAGTTTACCATCTCCTGTCCTTGTTTGGTTGGGGGGATGGTACGCTCGTTCAGTAGGTACGTATTGGACCATGTTATAAATTCAATTGACTTATTTATTTGAGCAATATTTATTCAGTTTATATGGCATGATATTATGTGTCTTGTTACGTCCCTCTGAGGACCTGGTTATCTCTCCAGATGTGTGCTCTTGTCTTTCGCAGGTGTTCTAGCTCTAGCCGTGTTCATTGCTATTTTTCGAGGATGATTGCACTTGGATCGTCTTCGCTTGGCCCGCCAAATTCTTTCTTTGTTATGTATTTCTTTTCATAGTTGGTAGTGGATTTGTCTCCGCCCAACTACATGTACCAAATGACAATTTCATAGTGATTATATGATATCTCCAATTCTTTTATTTTGTGTGGATGAGATTAGTTATGGTTCTACTGCATTTTACAGCTTATGTATTTATACGAGGCTTCCATATATTGGAGTATACTTCGTATGAATATAGCTGGCATGGATACGTACCTAGTCCTACGTATTTGGGACTGGGACGTTACATTCCCTCCTCCTTATTCTATGCATAGCAGCAGCAGACCCATGCTTGGCTGAGCCCCTCTCCTTGCCGACAACACCACCTCACCATCATCCTCTTCTTCTTCACAACCCTCTCCTCCTTCATTATCATCAAACCACCATCACCATACCATCACCAAACCGCCACCACCTCCATCATCCACACGCCCCACCACCGAGAACCACCCCTGCCGTGCCCGGCGCTGCGCCACCGCCGCCGTGCCTGGCCTCCGCCGCACAAGGCCGGCACGCCACCGCAACAGCGCCACGCAGCAGCAGCAGCTGCTGCCATTAGCTGCGAGCAGTAGCCGCGCGGCAGCAGCAGCCGCGTGTGGCCGCGCGCCGCCGTCGCATGGCCGGCCGCCTCCACGCCGGCGAGCCCCCTCCGGCCAGACGCACCACCGCTGCACCTCCCTGTGGCGGCCAACGTCCTCCGGGATGCGCCGTCTAGGCGATTTCAGCATTTTTCTCGGAGTTCCGTCGACGCGCGCGCGGAGAAAATTCCAGAATTCGCGCTCCGTCGCGACGACTTCGCGCACGTTTTCTGGGAGATCCGACCGTTGGATCGGCAATTTTTTCGCTCCGTCTCAATCTTGATATATACCCCCTTCATCTCTCTCAAATGTCGCCTGTTAATTCCGTCGTTTGCTATATGAAAACTGGCCACCAAGTTGACGTTTTAATTGAACTGTTATCACTCCCCGTTCCCAGAATGCGTATTTTTATACATGTGTAACTCATGTATATTTATTTAGTATTTATCATGTATTATCCTGTATTTAAAATTCTTTTATTTTCATGTTAATTAATTATCTGTATTTTATTCCTGTATTTTATTTCTGTATTTTCTTCCTGCTTTGATTCTCTGCTTGGTCTTATTGGGTTCGGCCATGGAGGGTTTTCGGGTTCATGGTGGACAACCCGGCCCACAACTCCCATCTACCACCACCCTCCCTATTTAAAGCTCCTATCTCCTTCTCTCTCTTCATTACTTATTCTCACCATTACTTCTTCTTCCTCTCATCACTCTCCACCTACCAGCAGCAGGAGAAGGCAAGTGCAATCTTGCTTCTCCTTCATCCATTTTTATGGATCATTACTCTTCCTCTCATGATCCTGAGAGAGTTTAGTGCTTGGCATTTTTGATTTCTGTGGCGTGTTTTCTCTAGATCTAAGTTGTTACATTTTCGGCTGTTCATGGGTTTTGATCTCCCAACTTAGCGTGTCTTCTGGCTGGGAACTTCGTTTTCTGGCTTGGGACGAAGGCTGAGTCACGCACACGTTCTTACGTGGCTGCGTGTATTTTTAGTCACGCTGACGTTCTCATGAGCGTGCGTGTATTTTTAGTCACGCTAACGTTCTCATGAGCGTGCGTGTATTTTTAGTCACGCTAACGTTCTCATGAGCGTGCGTATATTTTTAGTCATGCGTGTATTTTTAGTCGCGCTAACGTTCTCATGAGCGTGCGTGTATTTTTAGTCACGCTAACGTTCTCATGAGCGTGCGTGTATTTTTAGTCACGCTAACGTTCTCATGAACGTGCGTGTATTTTTAGTCATACTAACGTTCTCATGAGCGTGCGTGTATTTTTAGTCACGCTGACGTTCCCATGAGCGTGCGTGTATTTTTAGTCACGCACACATCCATGAGTGCGTGGATTTCTAGTCACGTACATGTCCTTTCATGTCAGCGTAAATTTTGAGTTACGCACCATCTTTGCATGCGGGCGTGGATTTCTTATCATTTTCCACGCCCATTTTCACGCTCACTCCTACTAGACTTGGCGTGACTTTTGGCCTTAGCCTAGACTTGTTGGCGTGACTTTCTAACCTGGGTGTTACTATTTGCTCTATAACTTATTCATTTAATGATAGCATGATAATTCTTCTATTATATCCTTACGCCTTTTTGGCATGAACTTGATAAATCATGATATGTTAATATTGTTAATACAAATTGTTATGTGGAATGTGTCATGTGTCTTGATTGATCCATGGATACCCAGCATGACTAGAACTTAACTCTGAGGAGTTATAGGCTCGACCCCATGTAATACTAATTGATTTTCATGCCTTGCCACCATTGATAATGATTGTGACATTGACTAATAATTGATCATGCGTTCCTAGTTGGAACTAAGAGACTGGCTAGTCGTCTTATTGAATTGAATGAATGAGACACGTTCATGTAATGAACTATTGCAATCGATTAGCCGATCCCGAATATTGGCATACAGGCACATGCAGGTTTCAAATTATTTATTTATTTATTTAGTATTTATTTATCTTACAAAAACAGCATGTGTACTTTATGGTCAAGGCATGATTACTCCGTGGTTAGATTTGATTGTTGCATTACGCTATGTAAGACCTACAACATAGCCGCACGGGTATCGTTGTAGAGTTACGCATATCGTACCCCGTACAAAAGTACTCATTTGAATGACCATGATCCACGGCATGGAACTTCACTCAATGTAGGGACTATTAAGTTAAATAAAATAATGATGGCATGGAGAGAATGGATTCCCGAGTTCTTACATGGCAGCCCTCTTGGGAATAGTAGTATCCGACAGGCCGACTGGTTTCCACAGATACTGTAAATCTGTCACACGGGCAGGGAACAGTATCTGCTTATATTATTGTACATGCTATATTAACGGCGGGCGTCCCGCTGGGACTCGTCTAATTACATGATTGGCGCAATTGATTGATTGGATAGACTAGCCTTGCTCGCACATAGTAAGAACTGAGGAATCCCTATTTGCATAATTCCAGGATAACTTGGGACTCACAATAGCAAGCCGTAGTAGTTGATTGGCCATTCAAGATGATTTGTTTGTGTACTGTACCTACTCTGTTGCCTAACTGAGATGATCAGAATGTCAGGACATGACGGGCCAACTTCTGTCCTTGTTTGGTTGGGAGGTTGGTTTGAAGTGTCGTGATGTTATGTGAATCCTAGCGGAAAGCAGAGATCTATTATTATATTCTCTTACTTACTGGTTTAATCCTTCATATCGTCCTTCCTTGTGGTACTTGCTGTTAGAGGTCTAACCTCTCTGGTTTTGCATGGCCAGATTTAGAGCCGGTCCCCGAGGATCCAGCTTACTTCTACCTCCAAGATGGTCAACACTAGAGGGATGATCGCAGGAGGACTCGAGTGGGTTCCTTACTTCACCACTCGTTTTGTTACTTACTTTATACTTAGCCGTTTGGCACCGACATGTTAGTCGGATTGTCTTGCACTTACTTTTGCATAATTGTAATTAAGTCAGACTGCAGCTGATAACAATTGTGTACACTTTGCTATACCATCTGGCTATATTTTGTAAAGCCAGATCTCAAGAACAATTTGACTGAGCGTTTGGGACGCCTTACTGCTTTTTCTTACATGTTCTCTATTTCTGTTTTTTACTTGAATGATTGAGACAATAGATGTGAAGTGACCATAGTAAGACTTTCATATAGTATGCACCCCCTCGTCTGGTTAGACAGCATTGATCGTATTATACGGTACTCATCTACCCGTAATACGTAGCTAGCTGAGTCATTCCCCCGCTCTCCAGTATTCTGGTTCTGGGGCGTGACAACTGTTTTTGTACAGTTTCGTGACGCCAACTTCGCGGGTTCGTATCTTCGTCGTCGCAGCTCCGTTTTGCGTGCCACCAATTTCGGTGCACATCTGGTATAACCCTCTTCCTGCCCCCTTTAGATTTCATTTCAGTTTGAGCTTGTTAGGTCGGTCGAATTCGACGCCAAGGTTGGCCGTTCGAATTCTTAGTGTTGTACTTGTTAAATTCCATTTTTGAACCCGAGACTCCGAATTCAATTTCTGACACTACCAGTAGACTCGTGGCGTCGTTCGGGCAAGTTTTCATATAAAGTTTGCTTGATTTGGAGAACGTGGGCCCTGGCACACATTTCGGTGTAAAGCGGGTCCCACTTTCTGAGTCAACGGGTCATTTTGAGTTCGGCTCATCGGAATCCAATTCCGGAGATATCGTTGAGTTCGTATCGTCATTCTGGACTCGTTGACATATAATTTGCTGGATTTTTGAGGACATTAGCTCCGACACGCTTTTCCGTGCAAATCGGATTTCAATGTCCTGGTCAACGGACCAAATTGAGATCGGGTCATCGGAATCCAATTCCGGAGATACCGTTGAGTTCGTATCGTCAATCTGGATTCGTGGACATATAATTTGTTAAGTTTTGTGTACTTTTATTTCGACACATTTTTCGGTGCAAAGTGGATCCGACACGGACACCATTTTTACCCAAAATTACCTTTTTGCCCCTGTATCCAAATTGGACTTATGGATAGGCTATCCTAGCTGATTTGACCATTCTGGACACGTTGATAATAGTTGTTTCACCATCCGACAACACCTGTAGGTTTTCATCCTATTATTATAATCTTTCTCTTTTTGTGGTATTTTGAGATCCATCGATTCCAATGATTTCACCATCACTGGAATTGATATGTTGACCCTGTAGATGTTTATAGAGACTAGCTTGACCCTGTTTTGACCATGGTTGACTACTTTGACTGAACGTCGAAGTAGAGTCAACATTTGACCTAGTTTAACCTAGAGTTGACCAGAGTTGACTAGAGTTGACCAGTTGACCAAAAGTCAACTGTAGGTCAACCCTTGACTTAGATTGACCTAGTTTGACTTGCTTGACTTGCCTTAGTCTAGTTTGACTTTGTTGACCTAGTTTGACTTAGTTGACTGAGTCTGACCTAGATTACGTAGCTTATACTATAGAATCAAGCCTAACACTGTTGAACCCTAATTTGCTTATATATATCTTATCTTTAGGTCTGTGGCATCACTCAGAGCATCGACCCCATTTGACAGCTCAGGACCGCAGGCGAGTACATTCACTGATAGTTTTCATTGTCGTGATATTTGCTATATCCGATTCAGTCGTAGTGTCTTACTTGATTCTCAGACACGATAGTTCACGGACTAGTATTGTCGGATTCCTGTCATGAGATGTCATTCCTGGATTTCTTGGGATACTGGTACTTGCTTGGTCTTGATTCTTGTACTTGTATTGACGCCGATTTCTGAAGAGGACTTGCTCCCCTCTTAGGGAATCCCGCGTCATGACGTGCTATGTCCGGATCCGTATACTATTCGGAAAATTGAGAATATTATAGATAGTGTGATTAATGCCCACCTTGAGTTACTACTTGTATCATAGCTATACCCTCACCTCACGATGGGTATAGCCTGACCTGTGCTACTACTTGCTCCATAGCTTACCATCCCGGCCGGGCCGAGTCCACGTACTTGTAGCCGGTCGGCTGGAAGCCTGATTCTTGACCCATACCGATCACATTATGCTATAATATTCGAGGCACATTTTATATTTACTTAATCTTATCATATATCCTGCTCTGTTCTACATTCAGTATTTCCTTTCCATGCCTGATATACAGTTACTCACATGCTCTACATGCCTTTACATTGTACCTTGATTGGAGACTAAGTTCTGCTCGGAAGAAGAGTTACAATCCCGATCCTTGTTTGGTTTAAGGGTTGTAACTCAGCTTTCGACGGTTCCCAAGTCTTCATATAATCTTTGTCTTGTAGTTCATTATACTGTCTCTTATAGAATTTGTCAATTCACATGGAACTGCTGTTAGTGTTTGTACTTGCTCATTTTCCTGACAGGATACCGTTGATAAAATTTTAGGAGTTGTTATACCATTTGTGGACTTCATGACGTTGCTAGCTGAGGTGGATCTCACTATTATTCTATGTGAGTTGCCTGGGAGTTATCCTTAGTTAGTCTTGTTGTTCCTTCTTTATTTTCCTGTCTTATGATTCTTTCTAGTAGTTTCTAGTGGTTCTTGTGCTTTAGTTATCTTTCTTGTCTTATCATCCCTAGCTGTTGTGATGTGACTAGAGTATATTTGTAGTTATAGGCCTTCTAGACGTAGTGTATATTTATTGGGTACTAGACAGCATTCTACCGCCGATACTGCGGCGTAGGCTGGGCGTCGTCTACGTATTTGTACCCGTATATCCGGGTGCGGGTCGTGACACATTTTTAGTGGTGGCCCATGCAGGTCAGTCTTTGCAATTAATGCGAAGTCGTGGTAGTACTTGAGCTTTTCTGTACTACTGCGAGCCTGCCCTAGGATTAAGATTGAGTCATGGCATAATTTATGATTTTGGTACTCAGTCACATATTAGGAACTCTTGGTAGATTCCAGGGATGACCCCTGGGAATCTTATTTCGAACTTTTTGAAACTTTTTTCATTTGTTCCTGTCTGTCCTGATTTCTGAAACATCTGTCCGTTATCAACTTTATTCCTTCTTGGAATGAGTTGTGGACCCCAGAGGGAAGGTATAAGTTGGACTTATATATCTTCTAGGTTGAGACGAGAATATGATTTGCCAGTCTCATATCAGGTTGGGATTGTTTTAGATTATATTCCAATGATTTCCTTTTATCTTGACCTAGATAGTACCCTTGGACATCTCCTGAGAATTTTATTCTAAACTCTACCTCGGGATCTGTTTTCGCTAGTTTCCATCTATTTATCCTTGATCCGTTGTTGAAAATTTTGAATCTTGATGTTCGTTCGTTGTTGACTTCGATTTTGATTCTGTTTGAAGATAAGTTTTAAGGATTGAGTTAAGATATCCTGATAAACATATTTGATGGAGACGATGGGAACGATAAATGTCTACTTTACTTATGGAGTTGGAATTTATCGCAGTCATATTAGCTAGCCTGACAGGGACATGGAGCCTGATTTTGGATATACTATCCTAGTAATGGAATTTAGATTCTCTTGCAGCCATACCGGTTGGCGTGGTAAGGAATCTAGATGACATGATTATAGGGTGTATACCTTAGTTATGGACACTATCATTTATTGCAGCTATGTTTACTGACGTGGCGTAAATTCTGACAACATGGTTTTGGATAGACGTGTATGGTTATCAGGTCATATCTTAAGTTGATTCACTTCTTTTACCAATTGAGCAAGATAATTCCTACCATTATTTCTTGTTTATCATTATTTTCTCTCTCATCGCATGATGATTTTCTCATCTTACCGTCATTTCCTTTGCCTTGTTTAGCTATGTCTTGATTACACAAATCAACTATCTCATATCTACATATGTTATCTACACTTAAAAACTCTAAAATTTTGAAATTTTTATATCTCAATTGTTTCTTAAATTTCGATACTGTTAAGATTTTGATTCCCTTCTGTCTATGACCAATCAACTTTGGTCGTCTTGTTTATCGTGCCAAAGAGTCTTGGTTGCTGACTAGACTCTAGATGACTTCAAATTCCTTTGTGACTTGGATTTTCATCCTTGGATTCTCGTGCCCAGCTGTCACCCCCAGTTTTCGAATTAGGGGTATTTTCGTCATTTTTAAGTTTTATAATTTTTTAGGAATTTTATTTGATTTTATATGATTTTTAGGGATTTATTTGGTTTGGTTTGAATTTTATCCAATTCGGACTCAAGTTGGAGACCCGGGTAGCCTGGACCCTAGTGGGACCCACATACTAGCTAGGCTTGGCCTACATACCATCCTAATTAGGTTAGAAATCATAAACCCAACTTCCATGGCTTAATTAGTCATTTTAGAGACTTAATTAGTTCATTAGAATCAAACCGAACCAAACCGAAACAAACCGAACCCAAACTAAGTTTAATGGGTTGGAGGCTTAGTGGATCACCACCCAAAACCCACCAAACCCCCTCCCATGGCCGGCCAAGTAGAGCCCCCCCCCCCCCCCCCCCCCCCCCTCTTTCTTCTTCACAAAGCAAACTCACTCTCTCTCTCTCTCTCTCTAATTTCTTCTTTCTTCAAAAGCTTTTCTTTCTCCAAGGAAAACCTAACCTAGGTATGTTCATAAATTCCCATTTATTACTCTTTGGCATTTATAGTCTTCACAATCGTTGTAGAGAAGAAGATTCTCTACACTTTGCCCACAAACTTTGTAGGATTCCCTAGAAATCTAGGTTAGGGATAATTTGGGAGTTTTCTATTTAAATGGTATATATATATATATATATACCAAAATATATATATATTATATATATATATATATATATATATATATATATATATATATATATATATATATATATATATATATATATATATTTTGGTATATATATATATATATATATATATATATATATATATATATATATATATATATATATATATATATATATATATATATATATATATATATATGTGGATGTATTATATATTTATATTTAAATTTGCGTGTGTGTAGAGGAACGAGAGTGGTGGTGGTGTTGTCATGAGGGTGGTGTTGTGTGAGAGTGTGCTTGTGTGGTTGTGTGTGAGAGAATGTGTGTGTGTGTGTTTGTGTGAGAGTATGTGAGTGTGTAGGTGTTTATATATATATATATATAAATATGGGTGTGTATGTATTTATATATATGTAGACATGTATGTGTGGGTGTATTTATACATATAGATACGTGTGTGTGTATGTATATAGATAGATATCTATATAGCTAGATATATATAAAGATAGATATATATATATATAAAAAAAAAAAAATATATATATATATATATATATATATATATATATATATATATATATATTTATATATAGAGAGTGGAAGGAGTAGTAGAAGGATAGAGGAAATTAGATGAAGAGGAAGAAGAGAACAGCAGCTGCAGCAGCATTAGCATGCAGCAGTGCAGCAGCAGCATTGGCAGTAGCAGCAGCAGCAGCAAAAGCCAAAGCAGCAGCAGCAGCAATAGGCAAAGCAGTAGCAGCAGTAGCTTGAGCAGCCCCCCCTTTTAGCCTATATAAACCCCCCCTATATGCATATATATATGTATATATATATATATGTTTATAGATAGATATATAGATAGTTAGATAGTAGATAGTTAGATAGTTGTTTAGATGTTTTAGAAGAAGAATTAGAATTTGGAAGTAGGAAAGGAATGAGAAGGAAAAAGATAAGGAATTAGAGTAAGGAAGAGAAGAGGAGAATTAGAAGAATGAGAAGTAGAAGAAGAAGTTAGAAAGAGATTAGAGAAGAAGAAAAATAGAAGAAGTTAGAAAATTAGAAGAAGAATAGGAAGAAGGAGTTAGAAGAAGAAGTTAGAGGAAGAGTTAAGAAGAAGAATTAGAATAAGAGCTAGAAGAGGGTTTTAGAGGAAATCGAGTTAGAGAGTGAAATCGAGCTCCGAGTATCGGAACGCAATGAAACTTGGGGTAGGCCTAGATAATATGAATTAGATTTTGCGGGTAGGCTCCCGAGTGGAAATCGGGGTCGTAGGGCGCCGGTATCGCGCCGTACCATTGCGTATCTTGAAATATTCAAGATATCGCCAATGGGCCGTAAGATGGACTGGATGTCCACTTTACCTAGGTATTTTTGTAGGTAATGAACCTATAGGCTAGTATCTTACTACCCTAGGGAGATCGTGTCAAAATATCAAGCGTAGGTAGGCTAACTTGATAATTGCCTAAGCTAGAATTTTACCCCTTTTAAGGGTAAAATAGGATATTGGCCTACGGCCAAGATATGAGTTTCGAAGTCCAAGATGGACTTGGATATGGGATGTAGAGGTTGGTAATAGTTAGAAATAGTCGCCTAGACCTAGTCTTGACCCCGGTTGACCACTGTTGACTTTTTAGACCAAAAGTCAACTATGGGTCAACGCTTTACCCAATTTAGTCCCAAATTCCTTTAGACTTGTGTAGTTGACCAAAAGTCAACTATTAGTCATCATTGACCTAGGGTTGACCAGGGTTGACCTAGAGTTGACCAGAGTTGACCAGTTGACCAAAAGTCAACTGTAGGCCAACTCTTGATCCCGTTTGACTTTCTTTGACTTGTTTTGACCCGTGATGACTGGTATGACCTAGGATTGACTTGGTCTGACTTAGATTGACTTGATATAACTTGATTTGACCTAGATTGACTTGACAGGACTTAGGGTGACTCAGTGAGACCTAGTTTTGACTTAGAATTTGTATATCATGATTAGATTAGCTTTTCTTCATTATTAACCATGTTTTGACTTGTAGTATCTCATCTTTAGGTCTGTGATTACTCTGAGCGTCTGTTCACCTTATCAGCTCAGGACCACAGGCGAGTACATTCACTGATAGTTTTCATTGTCTTGATATCTACTATATTCGATTCAGTTGTAGTGTCTTACTTGATTCTCGACACGAAAGTTCACGGACTAGTACACGTCGGATCCTGTCATGAGATGTTATTCCCAGATTTTCCTTGGTATATTGGTGTGTGATATCCATGTTTCATGTACTTATATAGACATTGATTTGGGAGTGGGCTGATCACCTGCTTTTGAATCTGTGTCATGACGTGCCATGTCCGGATCCATGTTACTATTCGGAGATGGGAGAATTATTAGGGATTATGTGATCAAAGCCTCCCTGTCACTATTTTGCTAGCGCCACCCTCACCTCACGTAGGGTGTAGCAGACACCCCTTGCCGGGTTATCCAGGTTGGCCGGCATGACCCTTTCCAGAGATTTTTCTGTGATTGTCGGGCCAAGTGGATAACCCTACCCTGACTCCCTAGCCGATCGCATATCGCTCTAATAATTCAAATCACATTTTACATTTATTATCGTATCTTATATTCCAGTTCAGTTTTACTTTCTGTACTTTTCACCATGCTATAATTTTATTTACTCACATGCTCTACCTGCCTTTATACTGTACCATGATTTGAGACTAAGTCCTGTTTGAAAGAAGGGTTACAACCCCGGTCCTTGTTTGGTTTAAGGGTTGTAACTCGGCTTTCGAATGGTTCCCAAGTCGCCTATATCTTTGTCTTGTATTTCATTATACTATCTCTTATAGTATTTGTCAATTCACATGAAACTGCTGTTGGTGTTTGTACTTGCTCATTTTCCTGACATGATACCGTTATGATATTTTACAGATGTTTCTGAGACAGATGGAGACTCAGGCCAGGGCAGTGGCCTGATAGATTGGCCACTAGATTTTATACTCCCTGAGTAGTTAGCACTTGTTAGACTTGACTGGACTGCGATCCAGCTTTGGATTTTAGAATGTAGTATTATATATTATTCTGTGATGTTATGTTTAGTTTTCGACTTGTGTGGATCTCAAACTTATTTCTTGCTTCATCTATCATATTTCCTTTTCCGTACTATCTACCTTAGTTTGATATATGTGATTGAGACTGTATTGCTATGTCACCTCCATTCGGAGAGTATATACTGTACAGGTACATTTATCTGTTTTAGTCGTAGTATTTACAGACCCTATATACAGCGTTCTACCGCCGATACTGCGGCGTAGGCTGGACGTAACCACGTACTCGTACCCCTCTTCAGGGTGCGGGTCGTGACACATTTTTGTGGTGGCCCATGCAGGTCAGTGTCGCAATTAGTGCGATCTCGTAATGGTGCTCGACTTAGAGTGCTAATTACGAGCCTGCGATTAGGACATAGGATCTTGGGTATGATAGGAGTTACTCAATCACATTTTAGGAAAATTCTAGTCTTTTGATTACCATGACAATTATTCTTGCATTTGAATTCAATTGTCCTCCTTTGATAATATCTTATCTTGTGCCATATTGATCTCTTGGGTTCAATTCGTCTTCAGGATGACAGTGACTCGTTCTCAGGCAGCAGGGCCTAGTGCAATTCTAGAGAGGTCAGATCCGGGAGGCCTTCCACCTCCGACTACAGGAGCAGCAGCCTCAGTTCCTGCCCTTCAGGCGGGAGCAGCAGCGACGGTTCCAGGAGGTCTTCCACCTCCAGCAGCGGAACTGTCCATAATCGTTCCTGATATTCTTCCAACGTCGCCTCCGCTACCGACAGATACTCAGGGGATGATGGCCTTTCTACACAGCGGATATTGCAGACTCAGAGCGCACAGGCAGATCTGTTACGACGGAGCATGGAGAACTCCCATCAGCTGGCGATGGCAGCACTTGAGAGGGTTGTACCGAGTACAGTTCAGGATACCCCAGTTCAGCACTAGGGACCAGACCAGAGGCAGGCTACTCGGTGCACTTTCTGCAGGAGGCCAGGGCACACTAGAGAGGCTTGTAGGAAGAGGTTAGGCGTCTGCCTATACTGTGGGGCGCCCGATCACCAGCTGAAGGATTGCCACGCTAGTGGAATCCGAAGAGACCAGGACGGAGTACATCAGGCACCAGTACGTGACGAACAGCAGCAGGGTCAGGGCAAGAGGCAGGCCGTCTAATGTACTTTCTGCAAGAAGATGGGGCACACCCGGGATGCTTGTAGGATGAAGCTAGGAGTTTGTTTATTCTGTGGAGCTCCAGGCCACCAGATGAAGAACTGTGCTGCCCGTGCAGCCAGACAGGCAGGCCAGGACAGAGTGCGGCAGGCTAGAGGAGGCCAGCAGGGGCGAGCTTCGCCATGACAGTTGAGCCCACTCAGGCAGTAGCAGAGCAGAGTGCAGGTTCCAATCTTTCGATCTCATTTTCGTATTTGCTTCCTTAATTATAAACTGTTTGAAATTTGATTCTATCTGTTCATGATCGATTGGATGAAATTGTTCTGTGATGTGATTTTCTTCTGAGATAAGTTGTATGGGCTAGGTCGCCTCGATTATGAGATTTTAGAATCCTCTAGGATCATGCTAGCAGGCAGAGTGAGGACATATAGTCGGACTATGGACGTATTTCTCGGGTGTGGGAATTTAAGGTTTTCGCTGCCAAGCTAGCGGCAATGCAAAAATTTTAAATACCACAATACTAGAGGTATGTACCGTAGTTGAGGACTCTGTGATTATCGTAGCCTTGCTCACTGGCATGACGAAGATTCTGAGTATCATGATGATTGGACAGACGCATACGATTATCGATCTGCATGATTTTTCCTGTGTTTATTTTGTTTTAATTTTTGAGGATGAAAATTTTAAGGTGGATAGACTTGTAGCACCAGGTTTCTAATTGAGAGTGATTTTAAATTTTATAGTTTAGTCATTTAATTATTGTCCTTTAAATTCATGCTTTGATTTTGGAGATTTTAATCATTTTAAATTTTTAAGCCATGATTTTTGAATTTAATGTTTTGCTAGTGAAACCTTAGAGACTGTTTGACCTAGAGCCTAACCATGTGATTAAGATGTTTTCAGTATCATTTCTGGCCCAAGGATATTTTGGTCATTGGACATCTTTGATTTATTTTGATATTTTGCATTGGTGATTGTTGATTTGGCTTTTGATAGGTGAGATTTTGTGATGGTTCGTGTCCGTGTCGGACACGTAACAGTTTTTATTGTAAGTGTTGTTGTGTCTTAAGAGATTTTTATTTTGCTAATTTTTTTTCTTCTTTTCTCTTTTTTCTTTGGAAGTATTCGAGAGGGATTGTTTTTTGCGTGTGTTTTTCTGTGATTGCTTTTTTTAAGGTGGATAGATTTGTCACCCCCAGTTTTTGAATTAGGGGTATTTTCGTCATTTTCAAGTTTTATAATTTTTTAGGAATTTTATTTGATTTTATATGATTTTTAGGGATTTATTTGGTTTGGTTTGGATTTATCCAATTCGGACTCAAGTTGGAGACCCGGGTAGCCTGGACCCTAGTGGGACCCACATACTAGCTAGGCTTGGCCTACATACCATCCTAATTAGGTTAGAAATCATAAACCCAACTTCCATGGCTTAATTAGTCATTTTAGAGACTTAATTAGTTCATTAGAATCAAACCGAACCAAACCGAAACAAACCGAACCCAAACTAAGTTTAATGGGTTGGAGGCTTAGTGGATCACCACCCAAAACCCACCAAGCCCCCTCCCATGGCCGGCCAAGTAGAGCCCCCCCCCCCCCCCCCCTCTTTTTCTTCACAAAGCAAACTCACTCTCTCTCTCTCTAATTTCTTCTTTCTTCCAAAGCTTTTCTTTCTCCAAGGAAAACCTAACCTTGGTATGTTCATAAATTCCCATTTATTACTCTTTGGCATTTATAGTCTTCACAATTGTTGTAGAGAAGAAGATTCTCTACACTTTGCCCACAAACTTTGTAGGATTCCCTAGAAATCTAGGTTAGGGATAATTTGGGGGTTTTCTATTTAAATGGTATATATATATATATATATATATATATATATATATATATATATATATATATATATATATATATATATATATATGTATTATAATATATATATATATATGTATATATAATATATATATATATATATATATATATATATATATATATATATATATATCTATATATATATATATATATGTGGATGTATTTATATTTATATTTAAATTTGCGTGTGTATAGAGGAATGAGAGTGGTGGTGTGTTGTCATGAGGTGGTGTTGTGTGAGAGTGTGCTTGTGTGGTTGTGTGTGAGAATGTGTGTTGTGTTTGTGTGAGAGTATGTGAGTGTGTAGGTTTTTATATATATAAATATGGTGTGTATGTATTTATATATATGTAGACATGTATGTATGGGTGTATTTATACATATAGATACGTGTGTGTGTATGTATAGATAGATATCTATATAGCTAAATATATAAAGATAGATATATATAGAGATAAAGGTATTATATATATATATATATATATATATATATATATATATATATAATATATATATATATATATATATATATTATAATATATAGATATTTATATATAGATATTTATATAGAGAGTGGAAGGAGTAGTAAGGATAGGGAAATTAGATGAAGAGGAAGAAGAGAACAGCAGCTGCAGCAGCATTAGCATGCAGCAGCAGCATTGGCAGTAGCTGCAGCAGCAGCAAAAGCCAAAGCACAGCAGCAGCAAAAGGCAAAGCAGTAGAGCAGTACTTGAGCGCCCCCCCTTTTAGCCTATATAAACCCCCCCTATATGCATATATATATATTTTTATGATAGATATATAGATAGTTAGATAGTAGATAGTTAGATAGTTGTTTAGATGTTTTAGAAGAAGATTAGAATTTGGAAGTAGGAAAGGAATGAGAAGGAAAAGATAAGGAATAGAGTAAGGAAGAGAAGAGGAAATTAGAAAGAATGAGAAGTAGAAGAAAAGTTAGAAAGAGATTAGAGAAGAAGAAAAAGAAGAGTTAGAAAATTAGAAGAATAGGAAGAAGGATTTAGAAGAAAGAAGTTAGAGAAAGTTAAGAAGAAGAATTAGAATAAGACTAGAAGAGGGTTTTAGAGGAAATCGAGTTGAGAGTGAATCGAGCTCCGAGTATCGGAACGCAATGAAACTTGGGGTAGGCCTAGATAATACGAATTAGATTTTGCGGGTAGGCTCCCGAGTGGAAATCGGGGTCGTAGGACGCCGGTATCGTGCCGTACCATTACGTATCTTGAAATATTCAAATATCGCCAATGGACCGTAAGATGGACTGGATGTCCACTTTACCTAGATATTTTGGTAGGTAATGAACCTATAGGCTAGTATCTTACTACCCTAGGGTCGGGTCAAAATATCAAGCGTAGGTAGGCTACTTGATAATTGCCTAAGCTAGAATTTTACCCTTTTTTAAGGGTAAATAGGATATTGGCCTACGGCCAAGATATGAGTTTTGAAGTCAAAGATGGACTTGGATATGGGTTGTAGAGGTTGGTAATAGTTAGAAATAGTCGCCTAGACCTAGTCTTGACCCCGGTTGACCACGGTGACTTTTTAGACCAAAAGTCAACTATAGGTCAACGCTTTACCCAATTTAGTCCCAAATTCTTTTAGACTGTGTGTTGACCAAAAGTCAACTATTAGTCATCATTGACCTAGGGTTGACTAGGGTTGACCTAGAGTTGACCAAGTTGACCAGTTGACCAAAAGTCAACTGTAGGCCAACTCTTGATCCCGTTTGACTTTCTTCGACTTGTTTTGACCCGTGATGACTGGATGACCTAGGATTGACTTGGTCTGACTTAGATTGACTTGATATAACTTGATTTGACCTAAATTGACTTGACAGGACTTAGGGTGACTCAGTGAGACCTAGTTTTGACTTAGAATTTGTATATCATGATTAGATTAGCTTTTCTCTTATTAAACCATGTTTTGACTTGTATCTCATCTTTAGGTCTGTGATTACTCTGAGCGTCTGTTCACCTTATCAGCTCAGGACCACAGGAGAGTACATTCACTGATAGTTTTCATTGTCTTGATATCTACTATATCCGATTCAGTTGTAGTGTCTTACTAGATTCTCGACACGATAGTTCACGGACTAGTACATGTCGAATCCTGTCATGAGATATTATTCCCGGATTTTCCTTGGTATATTGGTGTGTGATATCCATGTTTCATGTACTTATATAGACATTGATTTGGGAGTGGGCTGATCACCTGCTTTTGAATCCGTGTCATGACGTGCCATATCCGGATCCATGTTACTATTCGGGGATGGAAGAATTATTAGGGGTTATGTGATCAAAGCCTCCTGTTACTATTTTGCTAGCGCCACCCTCACCTCACGTAGGGTGTAGCAGACACCCCTTGCCGGGTTATCCAGGTTGGCCGATGACCCTTTCCAGAGATTTTCCTGTGATTGTCGGACCAAGTGGATAACCCTACCCTGACTCCCTAGCCGATCACATATCGCTCTAATAATTCAAATCACATTTCACATTTATTGTCGTATCTTATATTCCAGTTCAGTTTTACTTTCTGTACTTTTCACCATGCTATGATTTCATTTACTCACATGCTCTACCTGCCTTTATACTGTACCATGATTTGAGACTAAGTCCTGTTTGAAAGAAGGGTTACAACTCCGGTCCTTGTTTGGTTTAAGGGTTGTAACTCGGCTTTCGAATGGTTCCCAAGTCGCCTATATCTTTGTCTTGTATTTTATTATACTGTCTCTTATAGTATTTGTCAATTCACATGGAACTGCTGTTGGTGTTTGTACTTGCTCATTTTCCTGACAGGATACCGTTATGATATTTTACAATGTTTCTGAGACAGATGAGACTCTGGCCAGGGCAGTGCCTGATAGATTGGCCACTAGATTTTATACTCCCTGAGTAGTTAGCACTTGTTAGGCTTGACTGGACTGCGATCCAGCTTTGATTTTAGAATGTAGTATTATATATTATTCTGTGATGTTATGTTTAGTTTTGGACTTGTGTGGATCTCGAACTTATTTCTTGCTTCATCTATCATATTTCCTTTTCCGTACTATCTACCTTAGTTTGATATATGTGATTGAGACTGTATTGCTATGTCACCTCCATTCGGAGAGTATATACTGTACAGGTACATTTATCTGTTTTAGTCGTAGTATTTACAGACCCTATATACAGCGTTCTACCACCGATACTGCGGCGTAGGCTGGACTAACCATGTACTCGTGCCCTCTTCAGGGTGCGGGTCGTGACACCAGCCTTCGTTGATCTTATTCTCCATCTTACCCAATTTGATTTAATCGAAAGTTGATCAACTTAGATCGTGTTGAGACTAATTTCTTTATCATGGTTGGATTTTAATGCTATTAACCCTCGTACGTTGACTTCCGATTCTGATTATGTTTGGATTTTGGACACTCGTGTCTATACTCTTTTCGACCTTGATTTCATTTCCTGATTACATCCAAATTCCTTGTGATTAGTCGTGCCTAGATGATTGGCATGACTAAAACAACGTGGGATTTCCTTGACCGTGATTTTAACGATCATAACTATATATTTTATCTTGCCACAGACTCGTGCTTAAATTTTTGACTTTCAATCACGACTAACTAGTGAGACTACGAAATTATTCGTGTTAAAATTAAACATGTTGACTTTCTACCGTGCCTAATTGACTTGCGTTCCTTCCTAAATTGTGCTTTTTAGGACCTTGATTTCGAATTCATGATTTTATCGGCATTCACAACTGAACTTGGATCTTGATCGTGCTTATGTGACCTATAATCTGATTTCTATCAAATAATCTCTCAATCGTGCTATACTCAAAATTTTCTCCCCATTTGCTTCTCTTAGCCCTGTTTTAGATCATGACTATCCGACTTTGATTTTCATGATCTTGATAATCTTAACCCTCAAATCGTGCTAAAAATCTTGAACCCTAATCGACGGTGTCGAATAGATCTCCTTCGTACTTGAATTTTGATTCTCTAGTCGCTCATGCTCAGGTTTCATTCATGATCGAGACTAGATTTTCGATTTTCCTCGTTCTATTCCAAATCGTTCCTAAGTGGTTAATCATCACAAATTTTTAACGCGTCTGAGTTTTGATTTCATTTCATATCTAAATCGTGCCAAGTGAACTTAGACTATTTCCAATTTTAATCACGTTCGAACTTGGATCGTATTTATGATTTTAGTAATCATACTCCTTAATATTTGATCGGGCCTATAAGACCTTGACTTCGATTTTTGTTGTGTCTGAAATTTTATCTCAACCATGCTAAACCTTGTTTTGGTCATGGTTAGCTTTTCATGTTGATCGGCCTGTGTGACTTTCGGGTTGATTTCCATCAACCTAAGTCCTACAAATCACCCCGTACTTGAACTTCATTTATATCTTCGATTCTCCTAATCGTCTCTAAAATCGTGCCCAATGACTTGACTATTTCTGAAATCATGCACATATGATTTTGTTCATATCATGATTCTATCGTGCCAAATCCATCATCTGCCTGAACAATTTTGAATTGATTTTCTTGATCGTGTAAAACTCGTCATTCTTAGATCGTGCCTAAATTATTGCCTAAATCTTCTATCATGTTTTAACCCCACTACAATCTTTAATTTCGAGGACGAAATTTTTATAAGGTGGGTAGGATGTAAGCCCCCTGAATTTTTGGGATTTATTTTCAATTTTCCAAATAATTTATTCTCGATAATTAATTTTGATTTAATTAATTTCGATCATTAAATGCTCTTTACCGTGACTTGGAATTCTAGAGCATCAGGGATGCCAGTCTCTGGAAACTTCCTTCTTGAAGTTTGTAGTAGACGAGATTATCTTCACAGTGATATTTTGTGTCCCACTCGAACTTGTTCCCTTGTACTCTTTTTGCTTCGCACAAGTTCGGGTCAATTTAGACCATTTAATTATTAATTGAATTCCTACTCTTTTCCTTGATCATCGTTTGCACGTTACCGTGACTTTTAATTTAGGAGCACCAGACTAGTCATTTTCTCGAAACCAACTTGTCATGCCTGATCTACTCGAGACGCTCTTCATCCCTGACCTTCGTGTCCCACTCAGACACTCCATTTTGTGCTTTCCTTCGTACAACTTTCGGTTCAATTTAGGCCAATTAATTATCTACCGTAAAACCTGATTTAAATTCCAATTTAATTTCGGGACCCGATCGACCCAACCTAGTCGACCCCAAATAGGCATGGCCCACATTGAGCCTACTACCCGCCTGCACTTGTGTCCCATTTATTTGAGCCCCACCTGCAACTTATTTATCCATGATTATAAATACCTAAAAATAATTTATTTATTGTACCTAGTCCATTTTGGCCCAATCCGGCTCCACTGAACCCAACCCCAGCTCCATGTTGCCCTCCATCATGACTGCCCACACCCCACTGATATTTTCCTCTACTCTAAATATCTCTATACATATACAAATATCTCATTATATATATATAATATATATATATAATATATAATATATTATATATATATATCTCTTTCTCTCTCTCCTTAAAAATATTCAAACACACACACCCATCCCCATCCACCAGCACACCCCTCCCCCATGTGTGGCCGACTTCACACACCCCCATCTCTATCTCTCTCTCTCTCTCTCTAAATATCTAAAACTCTCTCTCTCTCCTCCTTTTTCACACACTCACACATACATATTATTCTCTCTTTCTCTCTCATTCCCATTACTCTCCTTATTCTATGCATAGCAGCAGCAGACCCATGCTTGGCCGAGCCCCTCTCCTTGCCGACAACACCACCTCACCATCATCCTCTTCTTCTTCACAACCCTCCTCCTTCATTATCATCAAACCACCATCACCATACCATCACCAAACCGCCACCACCTCCATCATCCACACGCCCCACCACCGAGCACCACCCCCGCCGTGCCCGGCCTCCGCCGCACAAGGCCGGTGCGCCACCCGCAACAGCGCCACAGCAGCAGCTGCGAGCAGTAGTCGTGCGGCAGCAGCAGCCCGTGTGGCCGCGCGCCGCTGCCGCATAGCCGGCCGCCCCCACGGCGGCGAGCCCCCTCCGGCCAGGCGCACCACCGCTGCACCTCCCTGTGGCGGCCAACGTCCTCCGGGACGCGCCGTCTAGGCGATTTCATCAGCGTTTTTCTCGGAGTTCCGTCGACGCGCGCGGAGCGGAAAATTCCAGAATTCGCGCTCCGTCGCGGCGACTTCGCGCACGTTTTCTGGGAGATTTGACCGTTGGATCGACAATTTCTTCTCGCTCCATCTCAATCTTGATATATACCCTTCATCCCTCTCAAATGTCGCCCGTTAATTCCGTCGTTTGCTATGTGAAAACTGGCCACCAAGTTGACGTTTTAATTGTACTGTTTTTGGACAATTTCGTGATGCCAACTTCGCGGATTCGTATCTTCGTCGTCGCAGCTCCGTTTTGTGCGCCACCAGTTCCGGTGCACAGCTGGTATAACCCTCTTCCTGCCCTCTTTAGATTTCATTTCAGTTTGAGCTTGTTAGGTCGGTCGAATTCGACGCCAAGGTTGGCCGTTCGAATTCTTAGTGTTACACTTGTTAAATTCTATTTTTGAACCTGGGACTCTGAATTCAATTTCTGACACCACCAATAGACTCGTGGCGTCGTCTGGCAAGTTTCATATAAAGTTGCTTGATTTGGAGAACGTGGGCCCTGGCACGTATTTCGGTGCAAAGCGGATCCCACTTTCTGAGTCAACGGGTCATTTTGAGTTCGGCTCATCGAAATCCAATTCTGGATATATCGTTGAGTTCGTATCGTCATTCTGGACCCATTGACATATAATTTGCTAGGTTTTAGTGGACCTTGGTTCCGGCACGCATTTCGGTGCAAGTCGGATACCAATATTGGGTCAACGGGTTATTTTGAGTTCGGCTCATCGGAATCCAATTCCGGAGATACCATTGAGTTTGTATCGTCATTCTGGACTCGTTGACATATAATTTGCTGGGTTTTGAGGACATTAGCTCCGACACGCTTTTCCGTCAAATCGGATTTCAATGTCCTGGTCAACGGACCAAATTGAGATATGGTCATCGGAATCCAATTCCGGAGATACCGTTGAGTTCGTATCATCATTCTGAATTCGTGGACATATAATTTGTTAGGTTTTGTGCACTTTTTATTCTGGCACATTTTTTGGTGCAATGTATCCGCACGGACACCATTTTGATCCGATATTACCTTTTTGCCCTATCCAAATTGGACTTATGGATAGGCTTCCTAGCTGATTTGACCATTCTGGACACGTTGGTAATGGTTGTTTCACCATCCGACAACACCTGTAGGTTTTACCTATTATTATAATCATTCTCTCTTTTGTGGTATTTTGAGATCCATCGATTCCAATGATTTTACCATCACTGAATGATATGTTGACCGTAGATGTTTATAGAGACTAGCTTGACCCTGTTTGACCTGGTTGACATTTGACTAAACGTCGAAGTAGAGTCAACATTTGACCTAGTTTAACCTAGAGTTGACCAGAGTTGACTAGTTGACCAAAAGTCACTGTAGGTCAACCCTTGACTTAGATTGACCTAGTTTGACTTGCTTGACTTGCCTTAGTCTAGTTTGACTTTGTGACCTAGTTTGACTATTGACTGAGTCTGACCTAGATTACGTAGCTTATACTATAGAATCAAGCCTAACACTGTTGAACCCTAATTAGCTTATATAATCTTATCTTTAGGTTTGGCATCACTCTGAGCATCGACCCCATTTGACAGCTCAGGACCGCAGAGGCGAGTACATTCACTGATTGTTTTTATTGTCTTGATATTGCTATATCCGATTCAGTCGTAGTGTCTTACTTGATTCTCAGACACGATAGTTCACGGACTAGTATTGTCGGATTCCTGTCATGAGATGTCATTCTTGGATTTATTGGAATACTGGTACTTGCTTGGTCTTGATTCTTGTACTTGTATTGACGCCGATTCCTGAAGAGGACTTGCTCCCCTCTTAGGGAATCCCGCGTCATGACGTGCTATGTTCGGATCCGTATACTATTCGGGGAATGGGGAATATTATAGATAGTGTGATCAATGCCCACCTTGAGTTACTACTTGTATCATAGCTATACCCTCACCTCACGATGGGTATAGCCTGACCTGTGCTACTACTTGCTCTATAGCTTACCACCCCGGCCGGGCCGAGTCCACGTACTTGTAGCCGGTCGGCTGGAAGCCTGATTCTTGACCCATACCGATCACATTATGCTATATATTCGAGGCACA
Source organism: Iris pallida (assembly GCA_029216955.1). Taxonomy (NCBI): domain Eukaryota; kingdom Viridiplantae; phylum Streptophyta; class Magnoliopsida; order Asparagales; family Iridaceae; genus Iris; species Iris pallida. The sequence goes on from JANAVB010015984.1 coordinate 27,813, forward strand.
TTTTATATTTACTTTATCTTATTATATATCCTGCTCTGTTCTACATTCAGTATTTCCTTTCCATGCCTGATATACAGTTACTCACATGCTCTACATGCCTTTATATTGTACCTTGATTGGAGACTAAGTTCTGCTCGGAAGAAGAGTTACAATCCCGGTCCTTGTTTGGTTTAAGGGTTGTAACTCAGCTTCCGACGGTTCCCAAGTCTTCATATAATCTTTGTCTTGTAGTTCAATATACTGTCTCTTATAGAATTTGTCAATTCACATGGAACTGCTGTTAGTGTTTGTACTTGCTCATTTTCCTGACAGGATACCGTTGATAATTTTAGGATTTATTATACCATTTGTGGACTTTATGACGTTGCTAGCTGAGGTGGATCTACTATTATTCTATGTGAGTTGTCTGGGAGTTATCCTTAGTTAGTCTTGTTGTTCCTTCTTTATTTTCCTGTCTTATGATTCCTTCTAGTAGTTTCTAGTTGTTCTTGTGCTTTAGTTATCTTTCTTGTCTTATCATCCCTAGCTGTTGTGATGTGACTAGAGTATATTGTGTAGTTATAGGCCTTCTAGACGTAATGTATATTTATTGGGTACTAGACAGCGTTCTACCGCCGATACTGCGGCGTAGGCTGGGCGTCGTCTACGTATTCGTACCCGTATATCCGGGTACGGGTCGTGACAAAACCTAGCAGGGTTTTTGGGCCCAATTGTGTCTAATACATTCAGAGTCTGTACAAGTCATATTGGACTTGATTCATGGCTCTGGGTCCTGTATCTGGACTTCAGTTCAATTTCGAATACATGGACAAAATAGTAAATAATTAATTATTTATTTTCCAGAAATTATTACTTGCTGTTTTTGAATTTTATAATATTTTAATGCTATAAAAATCTTAAAAAAATTGTATTTAAAACTATGTTAATTTAGCTAATTTATTATAATTTTTCCAGCATTTAATAAGTAGTTTGGGAATTTTATAAAAATAGGAAAACATAACTCATTTTCAGGATACATATGTTTGCTGATTTTAATAAATATTTATGAAGGTTTATAAATTCCAGAAAAATTAGTATAAATTTCTATAATTAACAAGGATCATTTTGGTACTTTAATTTATGTAAAATTGAGCTATTTGTCAATCTCAAAATTGTTGGAACACTGTGTACAGTTTGATTTATTTATTGAATAGTTATGACTTGCAAAATTTTGTGTTGTTTTGAGTTATGGTCGTATTGAATCTCCCCGCACTAGTGTAAAGACCCTAGAAAGTTAGTTTGGGTATTGTGTCACCCCACATTGGTCTCCTATGCTAAAGTCATCATTTGGCTAGGTGTCCAGTCAGAAAGTCGTATCACACAACTAGTGTCTTAGTGTTTAACTTAGTATAAAAACTAAGTTTATGTGTTATTTCTACAGTGACGAGTCACCAGGCTTCTATAGCATTTCTATCACTGTTTTGCTTTGCTAAAGGCAAGTACTTCTACAAACTTTACATACTGCTATAACAATGACTGTGAATTCCAACCATGTTAAATGCTGATCCTTGGGGTAGCAAGTTAAAACTTCACATGTTGTATTACTTTCAGTCTCTACCATGCTTAGGACAGTTTTTATATCTCTTACATGTTTAAACAACGGGTTAAGGGGAAACTGTTAGTAGTGTACGTGATCATGTCCCCTTCTCCGTATGTATTTACCGAGCACTGTTACATTCTATATGTAACTTTGTCGTATGTCTGATCCCGCGATTGTGTATGGACTTACACCGATGCCGTTAAGGGTATGTATGTACACTTCAAAAAATGATATGTACCACTGTACATTCTGATTACCTATTGACTGATCACTCACCTACTACAGTTTTAACTTTAAAACAAATAATTATTGCCATGATAAAATGTATCTAACACTGGATAAACAGATATGTCATTTTATTTCTTTCCATCACATGATCAGTATATGTTTGTTAGAATCAGTACTTGCTTCCGTCCTGACAGGATAACGTTGTAGGTATACTTACTGAGGAGGAGTTACTTTGTGATTCATATTATGGAGTTACTGCCGAGGACCAGGCTTTATCTTACGAGGATGTACCTGCGGGAAAACTCGTCTAGTTGTCTATTTACTTTGGACTTTGAGAGTAGTCATGTATTAGACTATGTATTTTGTGACTGGACCTGTATCCAGCTTTACATTTTGGACTTGTACTTGGAACTTATTGATATACGAGACGACTTTGTGTTTGTGACTTTATGACTCTTCATTACATATAGAACTGTTAGCACATTTTAGTCTTAACTTGTTATTTAGAGCAGCTTACTACGCTTTATCTCAAGCGTAGGCTGGACATGACTCGGCCCGGCCCAACAATTTGGGTAGCGGATCGTGACATATTTTTAGTGGTAGCCCATGCAGGTCAAGACTAAATTGTTTGGTTACGTCATTGTACCAAGCATGCCTGCAATTAGGAACTTAAGGTAATTAGACAACATTAGGAGTGACGCTTAGAACACCTAGAGGAATACTTGTCACGCCCCGCTCCCGTAGGAGCGATCGTCCTTGCTAAGGCGTGATGCCGCACGAGCCTAGATTGCGGTGCAAGGCGGTTCCATAACGGCCGATTACAGCGGCTGCGACGGGATCGTCGCACAGAAGTCCCGTGCAGAGACATTGAATAATAGCAACAGAATTTGGAGCAGAACACATGAACACAAGTCATTCAAAAGAATCTCTTTTATTGATATTGAATACAAGATTACATGTGGGCGCAAGGCCAAATTACAAGTCTCTCGTGCTCACTTTTCTCTCGTTTACAAGTCACTCTGCTCTTCTCATCTCTCGATACAATGCTTGAATCCAGCGGAAGCTTCGGAAGGCGATGTCCATACATTATGTCCTGTATAAGTCTTCAGATCACGCGGCCGCACGCTTCGACTCGCCAAGGAACTCCATGCCTCGACGCATCCAAGCGAGCTCTACGCCACGAACTTCTACCTGTGCCTGCACATGAAACACTGTGTGGGTGTCAGTACCACTGTACTGGTGGAGTGAGCTTCTCGCCCACCCATACAAAACCTATACGTTTCATTTACTTTGTGCAACATAAACCCTTTTACGATTGTCTTTCTATTCTTGCCTTAGGATCAATTTTAGGACCGGCGCCTTAGCGCAACTTGTGTATCGGAACCATCCCGTGCTAGCAATGTCAACGTTAACTCATACCTTGTGCCTAGACCACTCCTTGTGCCAACAACGTTAACCTATCAAGTCGTGTTTGCCTTACGGCCATAATCAGAGACGCAACTACACGAAGGACTCCATTTCCTTGCCTCTAGACCTTTCTCGTGCTTGTATTGTCGACGCACCGACTATACTTATCTTCGTGCCAAACTCTGGGACGTAACGACTCGGTCGTGCCATACTCGATTTATGCTTTAATATCTTCGAGGCAGCGCCTCCTCGCTTAGTCTCGCTTACACTTGTGTTGTGATAACGCGACCGTTCCTCATATTTCGAGGCAGAGCCCAACAACTCAACGTAACTTCACAAACTAGCCTTACGGCCCTTCTCGACTTAACTCGCGACAGCTCAAGCCTAACTCATGCAACTCTATGCCCACAACTTAACACTCGACGCCACATCTCGTGCCGAAGCACGACGCCTTCGCTGTAGCCAAATCTTAGGCTCCGACATTGTGTCTTTTTAACTCATACGTATTCAACTCAATCCAAAGGCACGCACGCGGATTGCCGCCCGTGCCGACACATCTATATGAAAGGTCACTGGCATTAACTAGCCATCGTGGACATAGCCTGGTAATACGGGACCCTTGCAACGCAAGTAGCGAGCCCCGATGCAAGTTCCCGTCTTACCGATTGCCTATTACCCAGCTCGACTATAACCTGTTTCTTCCTAGCCGAGTCGGTCCCGTGGCCCCGGGTTGCCGCTCGAAGAAACCATCGCCCTTGTCGACAAGTTGTCCATGACCACGCGCCTACGCTAACTTCTAGACTTAACGTAATGCATGGTCTCATCATCACTTAGTTCCTTTGCTTTACTCTTTCCTCTTTTCACACCACTTTGCAGATCCCCAAACCAGGGTTGCCTCGGCGACTGAACCACAGTCCCGACATATTTCCTCTTGGCGACTAACCATCGCTTAGACTTAACGTTCTTTGAACTCAGGGAACGGCTACTGCATGGCCTTCCAACTTAACTTGAATATGACATGTTTCCTTAAGTATCGATCGACCGTGGATAACTTTCCACTGAACCAACCGTGGCTCGTGCCTCTAAACCGACTCGTGTTCTACGCAACGCTATCGCCCGAGTCATACTTCATATGATGGGCCTTGGGGTCGTAGGACTATTTATCTTGACAACCGCAGAATAAGCGGGACAGCACGTAGAATAACTTAGGTCTACCGGCATAACTTTGCCTAACTCACTCAAGCCTACAACTTAACCCAAGGGACGAGCAAAGGCTATGCCAAGCCTTGCGGGACAGGACCGTGCATGCTTTAGCAAGCATTTGTGCGGGCGACGCCTATGACTTAGGCTAACTCTCAACTTTTGCACCGAAGACCAACTTTCCTTCTCCCAAGCCACGGGACGAAGGACCGAGTGTCATTTTCAAAGCATATCGTGCACCAACTCTAAGTCGACCGTAGGACGTTTTCCATGTTCTAACTCATTTTGACCCGTCGGGATTATTCCCTTAGCTATGTGGATGCGTAGCTTTTATTATCAAGCCTAACTTGTGCAAGTTGAAAACACGATTTATTATGTGAAGGCAAAGATGAGGAGAGTTCACCGAAACTACCCACCTGAGCGATGTCTCCAAGCAAGCCGTTGCAAGGCTAAGTCCGAACGCCGTCGGCGTTCCGATTACTCCGATTGACTTTGCGGGACGGGGCACTACAATACTAGGATTGCAATATAGGAAACACATCACATCATATGCTCGCTATTATAATTAGATTTTCTTGTTTACTTTAAAGAGTCCTTATAAGTCCTTTTATTTATTTAGATGGTGCTCATCCGCTCATCCCAGTATGCCACACCTGAGAATGGCACACTCCCTATCCAGTCGGTTGACCAGTTGACCGATGTACCCACCCACCATACTCCCCCACTCCACAAATCCACCAACCCAAATGCCTCCACCACCTTCCACATCACAGTCCCAGCAGGACCCGATACTCCCACCACCACCTATCACTATACCTACCCAGGCTTCCGTCACACTCGACGGGAACCAACTGCTCACTTGATCCAGTGGTTCCTAACGACCCATCAGGAGCCGACTACCCTACTCCGTCAAAGCATGGAGCATTCTGAGGAGCTTACCGTGGTCCACCACTGTAGAGCCACGACAGAGAGCAGGGACAATCAAGGACTTCATGGGTCTGAACCCCAAGGAGTTCTTAGGGACTAAGGGCATAGTAGTAGCAGATGATTGGCTAGACTCGGTAGAGAGGAAGATCTTTGGAGCTAGGTTGCCGAATGACCTCCAGGTCGAGGCAGCGGGATTTCTGCTGATAGACTTAGCAGGAGTTTGGTTCCGGAATGAGCCGCTATTCGCGAGAGGAAAGGCCACTTGGGATCAGTTCAAGACCCAGTTCAAGAAGAAATTCTTCTCGACCACCGCTAGGGTAGCCATGGAGCTACGATTCCAGAAACATCCAGTAGGGAAACCGTTTTGTTGACGAGTATACAGCAGAGTTTAGTCGCCTGAGCCATTTCGCTCTAGTCTAGTTGCAGACCCAGAGGAGATGACGCGTAGGTTTTGCCATGGTCTAGTTCCAGACATTGGCATTCTTATAGTGGCGAACGGTACGACTGACTACTATCAGAGCCTAGAGTTGGCCCGGAGCATAGAGGAGCGTCTTCTGTCTTGCAAGAGGCCGGCTTCTGTACACCTTGAGGGACCCTCCAAGCGTCAGGCTTTCCAGCCGAGAGCACCGACGCCGCACCAGCAGATATATCGTCCTCGCACACCTTATCACCCGACCCCGCCAGTTAGAGCCCCGGGACCCGACAGCAGCAGAAGGGAGCTTTGTGTGTATTCTGTAAGAGGTCAGGCCATGACGCTATCGTCTGTAGGAAGAGGTTAGGGCAGTGTTTAGCTTGTGGGTCTACCACCATCAACTTCGGGACTGCCCAGTAGCGAGGGTACCAGGTGCCGGACCACCGACTAGAGGACCGCCGCTTTCGACTTAGAAGCAGAGGTTTGGGCAACATCTGCAGCAGCAGAAGGGACCCAGGGGAAGGCTTATAGCCTAGCTCTTGAGCCAGAACCGGAGCAGGTTTCGGAGCCAGATTATTTGGCTGACGTCATCACAGGTCATGTTTATTTGCATACTTTTCTAGCTCTATGCTTGTTTGATTCTGGTACATCGCATAGCTTCCTGTCATTAGAGTTTTTGCATAAATACCACTTAGTAGCTACACCTACCGAGGAGATGAGTAGAGTAATGACGGGAGGCGAACCAGTGCCCATTAGAGCTATCTATCGATGCTCTATTACTATAGCCGGAAGAGAGTTTAGGGGACGTTTCTTTGTGATGCCACTCCCCGGGTATGATATCATATTGGGGATGGACTGGCTTAGCTATGCCCATGTAGCTATAGACTGTCATGAGGGTAGTATTCTGTTCAGTCCTCCAGGCACGACACCATTCAGTGTCAGGAGGACAGGGCCGGAGATCAGCCTAGAGCCGAACTGTTGTACGATAGTTGGGGAGATAGCACCGCCACACCCTATCATTAGGGAGTTTATGGATGTATTCCCAGAGGATCTTCCCGGACTTCCGTCTGATAGAGATGTGGAGTTCACTATAGATTTAGTACCGGGTTCATCACCAGTATCTCGGGCTTGCTATAGAGTGAACCCCAAGGAGGCCGTTGAGATGAAGGAGCAGATTGATGACCTGTTGAAAAAGGGTTTCATTCGATATAGTGCTTCTCCATGGGCAGCGCCAGTGCTCTTTGTACCTAAGAAGGATGGTACAGTTCGGTTGTGCATTGACTACCGGGCGTTGAATACCATCACCATTAAGAACAAATATCCTCTGCCCAGGATAGATGATTTGTTCGACCAGTTGAGTGGGGCGAAAGTATTTTCCAGGATAGACTTGAGATCGGGCTACCACCAGATGAAAGTGAGGGCTGCAGACATCCAGAAGATGGCGTTCAACACGAAATACGGACAGTACGAGTTTTTGGTGATGCCATTTGGTCTCACAAATGCGCCAGCTGTCTTTATGAACTTGATGAATAAGATATTTCACCAGTATCTGGATAAGTTCGTCGTGGTGTTTATCGACGACATCCTGATATACTCGAAGACGCCGGAGGAGCACGCAGAGCACTTGCGGACAGTTTTGGGGATTCTGAGGTATGAGAGATTGTTTGCCAAATTGTCGAAGTGCGAGTTCTTTTTGGACCGAGTGGAGTTTCTCGGTCATGTAGTTACTGGAGAAGGGATCTCGGTGGATCCCAGGAAGATGCCGTTGAGACATGGAAGGCTCCGACGTCAGTTTCAGAGATCATGAGCTTTCTGGGTTTAGCCGGCTATTATAGGAAGTTCGTCCAGGACTTTACTAGGATAGCTGAACCCATGACAAAACTGACGCGAAAGGACGCAGAGTACATCTGGTCAGAGGACAGCCATGCAGCGTTTGAGGAGCTAAAGAGGAGGCTGACGACCGCTCCAGTTCTGACATTACCTTCAGGGTCTGGAGATTTCACCATATACAGCGATGCTTCGAGAAATGGGCTAGGATGTGTCCTACAACAGCATGGAAAAGTGATTGCTTATGCATCTAGGCAATTACGGACTCATGAGCGGAACTATCCTACCTATGACCTAGAGTTAGCTGCGGTGATCTTTGCACTCAAGTTATGGAAACATTACTTATACGGAGAGCGTGTGGAAATCTTTACTGACCACGAGAGCTTAAAGTATGTGTTCACGCAGAAAGAGCTAAACATGAGACAAAGACGATGGTTGGAGTTGATGAAGGACTTCGACATCGATTTACAGTATCACCCCTGGAAGGCAAATGTGGTGGCGGATGAGCTGAGCAGGCATCCGATGGCATGGTATCTGATGATAGATCGGCATTTGCGGGAAAGATCTGGAGAAGCTCCGTATCGAGATAGTTCGGCCAGGATCAGTGATACAGATGATGGTGCCTGACATTCAGTCAGGTTTGATGGAGCATATCAAGGAGGCACAGTCTACAGATGAGAGCCTTCGCAGACTTCGAGCCAAGGCTTTAGCTGGATTGCTAGATGACTTTACCGTAGCAGAAAATGGATCCTTGAGGCATGGCAACCGGTTGTGCGTGCCGAAGGGAGAGCTGATAGAGGCAGTCTTGCAGGAGACGCACCGATCGAGATATTCTATTCACCCTGGTGCCAACAAGATGTACCGTGACTTGCGGAAACATCTTTAGTAGCACGGGATGAAGAGGGATGTATCACGTTTTATTTAGAGATGCCTAGTTTGCCAGCAGGTCAAGGCGGAGCGCCAGAGGCCAGCTGGTCTATTGCAGCCGTTACCCATTCTCGAGTGAAAGTAGAAACACATTACGATAGACTTCGTCTCAGGGCTTCCTCATTCCCAATGAGGGAAAGATGCCATTTGGGTCATCGTGGACAGGCTGACGAAGTGTGCGTACTTCATACCCTTCAAGGTGGGGCTTTCCATCGAGAAGTTAGCGGAGCTATACATGCAGCAGATAGTTCGCTTGCACGGAGTACCAGTGAGCATCATGTCGGACCGAGACAGTAGATTCACGTCCCACTACTGGAGGAGCTTGCAGGAAGAGTTGGACAGTCGGCTCAAGTTCAGTACAGCATACCACCCACAGACAGATGGGCAGTCCGAGAGGACGATAGAGACGCTGGAGGATATGCTGAGGACTTGTGCTGGACTTTGGCGGATCATGGAAGAGCCATCTGTACTTGGTAGAGTTTTCATACAACAACAGCTACCAAGCCAGCATCGGTATGTCTCCTTTCGAGGCACTATATGGACGACGATGCCGTATGTCACGACGCACCCTGATTAGGGGCACGAGAAGTGGGTACGTCCAGCCTACGCCGCAGCATCGGCGATAGAACGCTGTCTAGGTCATCTAGAAATACTACAACTAAACAGATAAAGGTACCTGTACAGTATATACACTCCGAATGGAGGTGACATAGCAATACAGTCTCAATCACAAATATAAAACTAAGGTAGATAGCATGAAAAGGAAATATGATAGATGAAAGCAGGAAATAAGTTCGAGATCCACACAAGTCCAAAACTAAACATAACATCACAGAATTATATAATACTACATTCTAAAATCCAAAGCTGGATCGCAGTCCAGTCATGCCTAACAAGTGCTAACTACTCAGGGAGTATAAAATCTAGTGACCAATCTATCAGGCCACTGCCCTGGCCTGAGTCTCCATCTGTCTCAGAAACATCTGTAAAATTTCATAACGGTATCCTGTCAGAAAAATGAGAAAGTACAAACACCAACAGCAGTTCCATGTGAATTGACAAATAATATAAGAGACAGTATAATGAAATACAAGACAAAGATATAGGCGACTTGGGAACCATTCGAAAGCCGAGTTACAACCCTTAAACCAAACAAGGACCAGGGTTGTAACTCTTCTCCCGAGCAGAACTTAGACTCCAATCACAGTACTAAAGGCATATAGAGCATGTGAGTAAATGAAATCATAGCATGGTGAGAAGTACAGAAAGTAAAACTGAACTGGATATATGATACAATAAAAAATGTAAAATATGATTTGAATTATTAGAGCGATATGCGATCGGCTAGGGAGTCAAGATAGGGTTATCCACTTGGCCCGACAATCACAGGAAAATCTCTAGAAAGGGTCATGCCGGCCAACCTGGATAACCCGGCAAGAGGTATCTGCTACACCCTACGTGAGGTGAGGGTGGCGCTAGTATCGCAAGATTATACAAGATGGGCTTGATCACATAACCTCTATTAATTCTCCCATCCCCGAATAGTATACGGATCCGGACATAACACGTCATGGCACGGGATTCCCTAAGAAGGTAGCTACTCCTTCTCAGGAATCGGTGTCAATACAAGTACAAGAACAAGATCGAGCAAGTACCAGTATCCCAAGAAAATCCAAGAATGACATCTCATGACAGGAATCCGGTATATACTAGTCCGTGAACTATCGTGACTAAGAATCAAGTAAGACACTACGACTGAATCGGATATAGTAGATATCAAGACAATAAAAAACTATCAGTGAATGTACTCGCCTGTGGTCCTGAGCTGATAAGGTGAACAGACGCTCAGAGTAATCACAGACCTAAAGATGAGATACTACAAGTCAAAACATGGTTTAATAATGAAAGAAGAGCTAATCTAATCATGATATGCAAGTCTAAGTCAAAACTAGGTCAAACTAAGTTACACCAAGCTAAACTAGGTCACACTAGGACAACCAAGGTCAAACAAGGTCACAGGAAGTCAATCCAAGTCAAACTAGGTCAATTTGGGTCAAGGTTGACTTACAGTTGACTTTTGGTCAAAAAGTCAACTCTGGTCAACTCTGGTCAACACTGAGTCAACCCTAGGTCAAACAAGTCAAATGTTGACTAACAGTTGATTTTCAGTCAATTGGTCAACTCTGGTTTGGTTTTGGTCAATTCTAAGTCAATTGTTGACTTGAAGTTAACTTTTGGTCAAAAAGTCCACTCTTGGTCAACGGAGGTCAAGACTAGCCTAAACTACCCTGATATAGTCATTACCTACCAAAACAACTATTTCTAATCCCATCTTAGAAGTTAAACTCAATCTCTCAATACCCTATTCCTACATTTACCTTCTCATTCTCCTTCTCATTCCTCCTTATTCTCCTCTCTATCTCCTTCTCATTCTCCTCCTTATCTCCTCTCTATTCTCCTTCTCATTCCCTCCTTATTACTCTCTATTCTCCTCCTTCTCATTCTCCTCATGCTACTGCTGCTCCTGCTAGTGCTATGCTGCTCCTGTGGCATATTCTCCTTCTCATTCTCCTCCTTCTCATTCTCCTCTCTATTCTCCTCCTCATTCTCATCCTCATTCTCCTTCCCATTCTCCTTCCCATTTTCCGTCCCATTCTCCTCCTCATTCTCCGTCCCATTCTCCTCCTTATTCTCCTCTCTATTCTCCTCTCTTCTCCTCCTTCTTATTCTCCTCCTCATTCTCCTCCTTCTATTCTCCTTCCCATTCTCCTTCCCATTCTCCTCCTCATTCTCCGTCCCATTCGCCTTCCCATTCTCCTTCTCATTCTCCTCTCTATTCTCCTCTCTATTCTCCTCTTCTTATCTCCTCATCTCCTCCTTATTCTCTCTTCTCATTTCCTTCCCATTCTCCTTCCCATTCTCTGTCCCATTATCCTCCTCATTCTCTGTCCCATTCTCCGTCCCATCTCTCCTCCTCTCTTCTTCTCCTCTCTATTCTCCTCGTTCTTATTTCTCCTCATTCTCCTCTCATTCTCCTCCTTCTCATCTCCTACATACTATCTACATACACACACACACACACACACACACATATATAATATATATATATATATATATATATATATATATATATATATATATACAGACCACACACACACACACACACAATATATATACATACATACACCACATATATATAAATACACACTCACAACACCACCACTATTCTCATGACACCATGTAAATATATATATATATAACAAATATGATACAATATGATACATTGAAATACTTCTCTAAACAATAAAATCTGGAATTTAAATATCTAATAATTAATCACACAATATATATTAAAAACAAGAGTCCAATAGGAATTTTCTACTAGGACACAAACCTACACATAGGACACTCCTAAAAGTCTCCAAAAGGATACGAAACGGACACAAATGGAGACACAACCATGGGGTTATTCCTATGGGTCAAAAATAATCCTATATGTATGTTGGGGTGATTTAGAAGAGAGATTATACCTTCCGGGAGAGAGATTCAAATGAAAAAGCTTTCCGACTCGACACCGACACGTAAAGATTCCAAAAGGACACGAACGAGCTCCGAATCCTCCCAACTTGGCTAGCTCCTTCCTTTCATGGAGTAGAGAGAAAGAAGAATATTTGGTGGAAGAAATGGTGGATTTGGAGATAAAATCAATGGAGTGGCTCTCTAAATTTTGGGGAAGAACAAGAGAGAGAAGTTGTAGATAGAAATGAAATAGAAAGAGAGAGAGAGGTTGCTTTGGAGTGAAGCAAAGGAGAGGGGGTGCCATACATAGCCGGCCACATCCTAGAGGGTTGGGGCATTTGGCAATTACCAAAATGCCCTCCAAGTCAAAGAAATGAGTGGTTTGAGTTGGGGTCAAAAATGGTAACTTGAAAACTCCTAATTTCAAGTTCTAAATCTAATTCTAATCCCTAATCCACTAAAATCAAATGGGATTAGTCAAATATAAATATCTGAGTTTGGTCATGACAAGTTGGTCGGTTCCAGTTGGGTCCCGATCAGAGTCTAAGCTACCCCGGGTCCCCGATACAAGTCGGAATGAGCTGAAATTCGAACCCGACCCTAATAACCCCAAAAACAATATCATAAATAATAAATAACTTTTCAAAAATATTCAAAAGTACAAAATGACAAAATACCCCTGTTCCTAAAAACTGGGGGTGACAAATCTATCCACCTTAAAAAATTTCGTCCTCGAAATTAATACAAGCAATCACAGAAAAACACACGCAGAAAACAATCCATCTCGAATACTTCCAAAGAAAAAAATTTCAACAAAATAAAATTCTCTTAAGACAACAACACTTACAAATAAAACTGTTACGTGTCCGACACGGACACGAACCATCCAAATCTCACCTATCAAAAGTCAAA
>JANAVB010015985.1:0-27500 GCA_029216955.1 Iris pallida
ACCAGCGTTCTTGAGACCGAACGGCATTACTGTGTAGTAATAGACTCCGCGAGGAGTGCGGAAAGAAGTATGTTTTTCATCTTCGGGATTCATCCGAATCTGATTGTATCCAGAGAATCCGTCCATGAAAGATATTCGCTCGAACCCGCTGGTGTTGTCAATCATGACGTCTGTGATAGGGAGAGGAAATTCATCTTTTGGACAGGCTTCGTTGAGATCCCGAAAGTCGATGCAAACTCAAACTTTGCCAGTTTTCTTCAGGACTGGAACAACGTTGGCTACCCAATCTGGATGTTGTTCTTCTCGAATAAAGCCACAAGCTATGTGCTTCTTGACTTCATCATCAATCGCGTCCATCATTTTTGGCTTAAAGTGCCGTTGCTGTTTGACCGGTTTTGCATTAGGCAAAATATTTAGTTTATGCGTAGCAACTTTGGGATCTAAACCTGACATGTCTTCGTAACTCCAAGCAAAGACATCAATGTATTCTTGAATAAGAAGAATTAATTCTTGCTTATCTGTCTCTGGGAGGTTCTTGCTGATGAATATTGGACGAGGTGACCCGCTTTCTCCTACATTAATTTGAACCAATTGATCTTCAGGAGGTTCTCGTTGTTTGAATCGGAGTTCCCATTGGGTATCCATTCTTTGAACCCAAGGATCTGCTTCAGGATTTTTTTATATCCTCGTTATATCCTTCTGGAAGTTCAATGGAGACCATATTGGAAGATACAATCAGCCGATGAGCTTGACCAATGCTAGTGTCAGAGTCCCATGATCTGGAATCAGAGGAATTAGAGCGCTCTTCACTATCAGATTCGAAGACTGCTGGGGATAATACCGGAGGTGAAGTATACCAAGACCTCTTTTGGTCCTGCTGTAGTACATCTCTGACTTTCTTTCGGAACAGTTGTACGGATAGGAGTTCGTCTACCTTTGCCGTAGTTGAGGCCATTTTTGAAGTCATAACCCATTTTTTGGATGATATCTTTTGATTGTTGACTGTAACGACGGAGTTGGAGATGTCATGTATCGTTACTCTTGCTATCATCCGTATAACCGAATTTTTGTTCTGGTCCTTTACTAAAAAGTATTGGACTTTCACCTTTCTTTCGAGAAGGGACAATACGATATGAATCATCTGGATTTTCAAGTGAGACCTCTGTTTGAAGAGATTGTACAACTCCCATTGTAAATGATTGGAAGCTATCTAACATATCCAAATAACACTTAGCATGATAAATGACATCAGTATACTGAAAAGTAGACGCTTTTTTATTGATTTGTACATCTGTATTTACAACAGGACCCTTGGCCTTAGCAGACTTGGTCAGATTGATTACAAGAGGGAGAGAAGAAGAATGTGGAGGAGGCTTGTTACGACGAATGTCAATAACAAGTGGCTCAGAGGAGGTGAGCTCCCTTTTATCCTTGTTATGAGTTAAATCGATAACAAGTGGCTCAGAAGAGGTGAGCTGCTTTTTATCCTTGTTACGACGTAAGTCGATAACAAGTGGCTCAGAAGAGGTGAGCTCCCTTTGATCTTGACTACCATCGGTTGATTGCTTCTGGACTGGCAAGTGAATAGCTAGTGGTTTGGAGGATTGAGGATGAGAAACTCGCCCCTTGACAGGTATGATGAGGGTGTCTTTGGGTACTGCTTCTTGTTCTTCTTCAGTGTCTAGAGCTAGTACAACCTTCATAAATTCATTTGTACATGCGAGCATCGTTGCAGTATGCTTCAACACCTTTGAAAGGATAGAGATCCGTAACCTCCTTTTGAACCTCTCCATTATCATCAACATACTTGAAACATTGATGGAGAGTTGAGGGAACAATGTTGTGTTCATGTAGGAATGGTCTCTCCAACAAAGCATTGTAAGAACAACCAAGGTTGTCTATAATATAGAAGGTCACCTTTATGCGGAGATTGCCTATTTGAAGTTTTAGGCGAATCTTGCCCAGAGGTTCACTTCTTCCTGGGTGAATCCCAAGATGGTGGTGATTGTGCTAGAAAGACTATGTACTGGGATTTTCAATGCATCTAACATTGTCTTCGGCATGATGCTGAGTGCAGACCCTGGATCTATCAGAATACGATCCGACTTTCATCGAATCAACATATCCTGTATAGTATAGAGGACGGTCATGCCTATTGTCTTCCATCAGCATGTCATCCTGTGTGAAGGTAATGTTTGGAATTAATCCCAACACACAATGACAATGGAGGCAAGAGACTGGCTCTGCTTTCGGCTTCTTCAGAAGGGCTAGACAAGTTTCTGCCTGCATGAGAGCTTCACTTAGAGTTTCTCGAGTCTCTTTGGAAAGGCGCAATAACTCGAAGATTGACAACCTGGCCGGTGTATTGGCTAGTTGAGCCAAGATATCAAAGTTATAAGGCTTTTCAAGTCCTGAGGGAGATGACTTCTTCAAAGGTTTGTCGAAACGGACTTGTTGTTTGCCTTTGTCAGCTACCACCGGCTTGGGAGGAATAGGTACTACAACCGGTGAGGATACAGAAGGGATGTCTTCAGTGGAAGCAGGTTGCACTGGAGCGGACTCAGAAAAAGAAGTAGGATTTTCTTGAGTCTCGGGAACTTCTCGTAAGTAAGCTTTCCCTGACCTGGTGCCCAGCAAGATTTCTCTTCAATTATGGGGTCAAAAGACACCATGTTGCAAGTCTTTATCTTGCCCTTGGAGCGGTCTTTCTTCTTGGATGATGAGGAAACTTCGAACTCCGAAGCAAGATCAGGGTGAATCCACATAATCTCGCCATTGTCAAAAGATAAAGGGACGAGACCTTCACTTCGTAGAGGATGGAGATTCTCAATCTCAAGAATAGCTTTGGGAATAGGGATAACTCCATGTTGTACCATCTGTGGAGGGAAGTTACCAAACTGAACTGAGACCATGTTCGCGGTAACAGTTTTCTCATCTTGCTGCAGAGTGACGACACCAGCATTGACCAGCTCTTGTATCTTGCCTTTAAGCACATAACATGCTCGAGTGGGATGCCCAATGAACCTGTGATAGACACAATACTTGGGATGATCAGTCTTACCGACCTCATCAGGCTTCTTTGGGTCTGGGAGTTGGAGCTTATTGCTTTTGATCAAACAATCAAAGATGCTTGCGGTGTCGTTCTCGTCAAAGGAGTACTCCACTTTAGGACGAGGTTCTCTTGGTGGAAGTGCAGAAGGAGTAGAAGTAGATATAGGTGGAGCCACGTTGACTGCCAGGTATTCCTTGCTCTTCAAGTTGATGTTCAGAGTCTTTTTTCCCTTGCGGTTGTTTTGGCGATTACCGCTACTCGATGTCGGGTGTTCGTTCCGGTCGGGGTTAGGCATATGTACCCCTAGCTGCTTAAACTTGTCAGCGCTAACTTCAGCTGCTTTAGCATTGACATTGAAAGATGGCCAGTCTTGGAACTGAGTTGACCCCGTCCATATGCTGATAATAGGCAAAAGATTTGCCTTGCAAGTGTCTATGGTGACAGCGGCCGGAGTCCCTGGAGGCATCTTTAAAGCTTCTCGGCAGAACCTTTCAATAAAACTCTCAGCAGTTTCACTATGTCTTTGTTTGATTTTATTAAGGGATGACATGGTCATGTCGTTGATCCCTTCATAGAATCGTTCCAAGAAGATCTGTTTAAGACCCGAGAAGGAAGTGATACAGCCATCGGACAGGCTTCTGTACCAATCGTATGCCACACCGGCAAAATAGTCGACGAATACTCTGGTAAGAAGAGCATCATTTGGCTGGAGTTGAACAGTCATTACCTCAAAGTGGTTAATGAACTGACTAGGAGAAGTGCTGCCATCAAACAGAGAGATTGTTGGAATCTTGTACTTAGGAGAAAATGGGTCTTCCTTCCATTCAACTGGGTAGGGTTGCTTGATCCCCAATCTCTGTAAGTTGTCTTTCTCTTTAAAGGCCTCGAACTGAGTACGCAAGAGCTTGAAAGCTTCATTAGCGTCTTCTGATGATGAAGAAGGAGCAAGCGGAGTCAGAGTGTTAGGAGGAGGAACAGTGTGGTAAGCACTACCCCCAGCACCTGACTGACTAGGTGTAGGTTGAACTTGTACAGAGGGTATTTGAGGAGATACTACCTCCAGCCCTACATTGACAGGCACCGACGATGCTATGATCTCAGGATTTGCAGCAGGTATGGTCGGTGGTACTGTATGTTGGGCCACAATGATAGAATGCATACTGGCAACCATTTCAGCCATGGTCTTCAGCTTGTCCTCTAGTGCAGATATTCACTATTCTTGATTTGCTGAAGTTGAAGCATCCGGATCTTCAGTGACAACATAAGCTGTCACTTCTCTTGGTACAGTGGAGGACACTGTCTGTTCAAAACTTTTACTGTATGCATCATAGTCAGAGAAAGAATCATCTCCCGAATGAAAAGTAGGAAGATGACCAAAAGGATCTTGAAGAAGATTCCTTTGACCGATTGTATCTCGGCTTCGGGATCGGGTATGTCGAATACTCCTTCAGAATATTCTTGAAGTAAATCTAAATACCGCTGGTTGGGACGGCGAGGCTTGCCATGTTTGGAGCACTTTCTACCCCCAGTGTCTCGAGAAGTCATGTTGACACAAGCGTACAATACTTCATCTTCGTCTTCCGACATTGGTTCAGAGTTTGCAAAAGTCAGACGATCGAAGACAGATCGTTTTGTTGTCTGACAACAATACTGGATGATAACCTTGTGATTACAATGATGATCAAGTGGTTGAACTGGAGGTGTTGAGATGTTGTCCCGCTTTTGTCTGAGGTGCTCTCGGAGGTCAGGAACAACGACGAGACGAGAAGAAGTTTGAGGGATTGTTCTTTGATAACATTCAGAACATGGTTCCGATTCTTCAGATGTTTTGTCCCTTGAGTGTACAGGGAAGTGCTCACTTCATTAGCATAGGTGTCAGGATTTTTGATCCTGGAAGCTTGCCTTTAATGTAGGTTCATCTTTGGCATTGGCTGCTTGCGTTTTGCCGAAGTTGATCGATTGAGATAAGTTCTTAGATCAGCAAACTCACCCCCAGGGGTTTCTGTCTGAGACACCAACAATTTTCCCTGTTTGGAGAGAGTTGGGAGATCTTGGAATTCTGCTACTGGAGTAGGCAGAATACCTCTTTGATCAGTGTACTTCCCTTTGGCAAGGAGGAAAGAAGAAGAAGAACCTTTGTTTGAAAAAGTTCTTGTACTGATCAGTGCCGAGGCACGTTCAGATTGATCTTCTACGGTAAAAACAGAGAAAGACTGAGGAAAGACCAAAGGGCCTTTTCCTTTGTTTGTGAAGAAGGGTTAGCTAAAGAGCGTTTCCCTCTGTTGTCTTCCAAGTCGTAGGGCGAGGAAGTTTGAGAAAAGACCAATGGGCCTTTTCCTTTGTTCTGAGGAGGAGGAGGAATAGTCAACAGACTACCCCCAGTGGATTGTACTGGAGCAACAGGGTGCTTGAGAAGAGGAGCAGAGTTTTTCCCCTTGCTATGAGAAGGAGATTAGCCAAAGGGCTGTCTCTCTTAGACTGCGCTGGCGCAGTTTGCGCAGGTATTGAAGTGGCTGTTGGCGCACTGGCAGATTGCGCATGAGCAACTCTGGCAGAAGGTCTTCTGGCCACAGTCTCAGCAGCTTGCACAGCAGGAATCTTAATGCCAGAGTGCATAGGTTGCACTCTGGTTGCTGGAGTAGTGGATTGCGCAGGCAGAGTTGTAGCCAACTGCGCCAGGGGAAGAGGAGTCTTGCACTTTGACAGAGCAGCATAGGAAGTGGTTCGTACACTGACAAGAGGAACAGATTGCGCATCAGTCTTGGCAACAGAGACAGTAGGCTGCGCAGCAGTCTTAGCAGCAAAGACAGTATACTGCGCAGCAGACTGTGCAGCAGTCTTGGTAGCAGAGGGAGTAGACTGTACAGCAGACTTGGGGATCCACACTGGGCGCACTTTGCTCGTGGCAGAAGTTGTTGTAGTGCGAGGGGTAGCCCTGGAGTTGATCATGGCTTCGTAGGCCGTCTGGTTGACCTTCACAACCAGCGTCTTCTGCGTCTTTCCGATAGACGCAATGTCACATTGAGTTGTCACTTCCTCGTCAGAGGAGAAAGTCGTCCCCAGTAGAGTTGCCATTTTGTTTGCAAAAACAAAAGTTTATCTTTATTTCACAAACTTTGTAAGAAAATTACAACAATTCTGGGAAAGTACAACTGTAGGAATCCGATCTAAAGACGATCACTTTATCCTTTGGACGATGTGAACTTTGAAGACGATAGTCTCTGAAGTTGAAGGCGATAGCCTCTGAAGAATGCAGCAGCACTTGGACAAGAACTCCTGAAATCTCTGATTTTTTTGATCTCTATGTGTCTGATCCTGGTAATGAAGACTTGAAACTCTATTTATAGAGTTCTGAAAATAACTAACTTTTAGTTATTCTGGATTGCGCAGGATGGATTGTGCATGTACTGGATTGCGCAGCATCAGACTGTGCTAGCAGTTATTTGATCGTGGGCCAACTGTGTTGGACACATGGCATCATTTGATTGAAATGTGCATGATCGTGTACAGACAGTTGCCACGTAGTGAGCAATTGATGGCATGAAGGCCACGTATACATTGTCAGTTGTCTTGATGGAGTGCGCCACATGAATTACGCTGGCTTCAGATTGCGCTGGGATGGACCGCGCTGCAGAGAGTCTGGCAGATTATGCTGCATGTACAGCTGTCCTCGAGCGCTGTGCTGTACGATAAACGAACAGTTTCCTCGTTCTCCGTGCTGTCAGTTGTCAGAAGATTTGATTCTCTGTCAGATAATGATGACAAGGCCACGTCAGCTTGCGCACTTGGATGAGTGCGCAGTTCAGCCTGCACAATCGAGATGGTACACAATCTGTCTCTTACGCAGTTCATTTGAAGGATGCACTTTTTGATTTTTATGGCTTTGTTGATGGGTGCAACTTGATTTTTAGGACCTACAGGTACATGTACGAAGGCCTTACAGCCAAAACTCGCAGGTGTTTGTATCACGGCTCTTTGTCGTACCATACTTTGTCAGGCACATCACCCTGCAAAGGAGCACTAGGAGATAAATTAATAACATAAGTAGCTGTGAAAAGAGTCTCACCCCAATAACTGCCTGGCAAATTTGCTTCTGACAGCAAACACCGCACCCTCTCCATCAGTGTCCTGTTCATGCGCTCCTCTACACCTTTGAGCTGAGGTATATTGGGCGGAGTCTTCTGGTGTCGTATCCCTTGCTCTCTGCAATACGCATCAAAGGAACCAATGTATTCGTCGCCGTTGTTGGACCGAACACACAATAACTTCTTGACCGTCTCTCTTTCAACAGAGGCCTGAAACTCTTTGAAAGTAGGCAACACCTAATCCTTGGTCTTTAAGGCATAGACCCAAACCTTCCTGGAATAGTCATCAATAAAAGTTACAAAATAAGGTACACCACCAATAGATTTTACCTTCATAGGACCGCAGACATCCGAGTGAATCAATCGAGCAACGACGGCTTCCTTGAACTTGGGTGACTTTGGAAGGACACCCTATTTTGCTTTCCAGCTAAGCAGTGCGTGCACTTCTCCAACTTTGTAGTCTTGAGCCCTGGAATCACCTTCTTGTTCACCAAGTAGCTCATCCCCTTCTCGCTGACATGGCCGAGCCGTCTGTGCTACAACTCGGTAGACGCATCACCGACTGCGTTCACCTCCTGTGTCCCCTGTGCGCTCTCCTCCATATAGTAGAGATCGGACTTCTTGCTTCCTCTGGCAATCACCATCGAACCTCTGGAAAGCTTCCACTGACCATTCCCGAAGAGGACTAAAAAATCCCTCGTCATCCAACCTTCCAACCGACACCAGGTTGAAACGGATATCAGGGATATGACGAACATCTTTGAGAATAAGAACTGCACCCGTCTTCGTTCTCAAATGCACATCTCCAATGGCAACCGCCTTCGACACATCTCCATTGTCCATCTTCAACACTCCACAGTTGCCTGTCGTGTAAGTAGAAAATAGTGCCCTGTTATGAGATACATGCGCCGAAGCTCCTGAGTCCACCAGCCAAGAATTGTCATCGTAGGCGAGGTTTGTGATAACCTCATCACCTACGACGATCACATCGCCTCCATGTATCGAAGCCGCCGATGTAGTGTTCTCATCTTGCTTTCCCTTGTCGCCCTTCTTCTCTCTCTTCAAAGCAAAACAGTTCCGCTTGATGTGGCCCTTCTTGCCACAGTGGTAACACTCCGAGTCCTCGTACCGACCCTTGGACTTTCCTCTGCTTTTGTCTCTGCTACCACCTGGACCCCTGCTTTTGCCCTTCCGCGGCTCTCTGAAACTAGTACCTCTGAGTGATGGGATGTGGATGAAGTGCCATGAGAACGTCTCCGCATCTCTTCATTCAGTACCCCGCTCTTGGCAAACTCCAGACTGACCATGCCTTCCGGAGCAGAAGAAGTGCATAGATACTCGTACGGTCTCCCACGAGTCTGGAAATATAATAGCAACCAAAGTCCTTGAACCTCGTCGTCGAACTTGACTCCCATCGAGGATAGCTGGTCCAGTACGCCTTGGAACTCACTCAAGTGATCCGTAATGGATGTCCCATCTTTGTACCGCAAACTCATCATCGTCCGGATCAGGAACAAATTCTTTACCCCGTCTTCTTCGCGTACAAAGATTCCAGCTTATCCCATAACGTCTTTGCATGCTCAATATTGGCAACGTTATTGTACACATTCTTGTCAACGAACTGCCGTATGTACCCACACACCTGTATATGCTCGAAGTTCCAGTCCTCATCGGATTTGTCATTGGGCTTCTCGGATGCAAATACTGGAAGATGCAGCTTCTTGACGAACAACAAATCCTTCATCTTGCTCCACCAATAATGGTAGTTGGTACCGTTCATATTCACCATGCGCACCGGCTTCGCGTCCATCTCTGCTTCCTCGTTTGACTGTCAACTCTTGACACTTCTTTAAACCTAAAGCTCTGATACAACTCTGTTGGGAACGAAGCGCGAAAACTGTTCCCTAAAACCAGAAAGTCCTGCGAGAGAACCGAACAAAAGCACACAAACCAAAAACGCCAAACACAATCGCACACAAAGATTTTTGACGTGGAAAACCCTTGCGGGAAAAACCATGGGACGATCGGAGTCCAACCCTGAAGAACCTCCACTAATGGAATAAAGAGAATACACCCTCTACAAGCTCCTTCCGATCCAACACGGATCACCACAACTCACTTGAAAGAAGAAATTTTTTGATTTCGGACTCCGAAGAACAAGAGATGCCGAAAAATTATTTGAAGCAATCTCTCCTTCACAATAGTCCTTAATCCTCTCTCTCTCAAAGATTGTAAAGCACTCTTGTTTTTGAGATGATTTTCCAACTAGCATGTATCACCCTTTTATAAGCCCTTGGTAATCCATACATGGAAGGCCAATATATATGGAAACTTCCAATATGCATCAATCATATATTTAATGGAAATCCAATCATAATTGGCTTGCCATAATTGGAAACCCAATTATATGGAAAGCTACTATATGAAGGGTCCAATCATAAATATATAATCAAAGTAAATATGGAAATCCAATCATATATTTCCTTACCATATATGTTCCAAAATAGGATCCATGCACTCCCCGAGCTTCTCCGACACACGGATGGCGCTCGTCGCTCTCCGGAGTATTCTCCACATAGGTTAGGAACCCCACCCACTCCAACAATACAGTCGTCCCAATGTTTCCTTATATATGGCTCAGTTAACTAGACAAGTTAAGGTCCTCTAAATTTATAGTATAAATGTACTTATCTATATGGTTTACAAGGACAAGGTTTTGTTGGGTCACAAGGATTTTACCCAACTTACAAGAGTTAAACTGGTAGTGTGAGGGAGCAATGGGTCAAGCAATCAAGGTAAAGCATAGAGTCAAGTATGTAAGGAATTTAGTAGAACACAATGAGAAAGTATATTAGTCGAAAGATTTGAGTCAATGCTGGACCCCTATTTGAAGGTAGAAAGTATTTTGGTTATATTTTAGTATTTTTAACCAGAAAGTCATATCAAGAAAATAGAGTACAAAAAGACGGGTTTTAGTAGGACATGATATGTCTACATGAAGGTGGGCTTGTCTAGGTCTTGTATACGAAATTTGTTGAAAGAAAAAGTCTAGTGTTGTGCTCCGAATATCCAAGTCACGGTAAAGGACACAAAAAAAAAATTTAAAATAGAAAGTGGGAGTTCATGAGATAATGATTAACACACAAAATAAATGACCAAGCTAAAGCATGAAATAATGATAATTCAGATTCTAGTAAATCAAGGTAAAATAAGTTAGAAATACAGTTTCTAGAGATATTATAGTCACTTAGATGGAGTATGATCAAGGAACAATCTAATCATTTCTCAAGTTTCAAATGGTTAGAAAGTCACGAAAATCTAGATTTGAGGGAATGTCGAGTGAGTCAAGATTGAAATATAATCACATAATTTTGTAGATGACTAACAACACTTGTGTATATACTACTATCATGGCCATGAGGGATATGGCAATTAGTGCGAAATCCTTCTAACCCATTAGGGTTATCTTGATGGCCTATCATTAAAATTTAAAACTCAAGTTTCCTTCAAAAAGTTTATAAATAAGTTTTCCAAAATGAACAACCATAAGTTGTATTCACTCCAAACCGTCTAATTTAATCATGATTAAAAGTTTAATCCCTTCCAAATCTCCAAGTGAACTTTCATCACGTTACTACTAACTTTTTCAAAATTCAACATTTTTACTCCGACTTTCAAACTTGAGAGTTCATAAATCATGACTCTATAAAATTTCAATATTACTTCATAACTTTAAAACTCCAAAATTTTCTCAAATAATCCTCAAGATAAATCCTTAGCATATCATGAGCAATCTAAAATTTACCGCTCAATATTTTAACGCATCATCAACCACAAATTCTATTTCTAAGTCATTCAAACATAATTACAACTTGTAAATGGTAAATTCCTTTAATCAATCAAAATAACTTTTCATCACATCATTAGTAACTTTCCCAAAAATTGTAATATTAGCAATCAACCTTTAAACTCAATATTCAAGTGATTATCAGTCATCGATCAATTTTTTTTTAAAATTTCCAATCAATCTCGAATAAACCTTTTTTTGTCACAAATCTATATATATATATATATATATATATATATATATATATATATATATATATATACTATTTACGATTGTTAAAACCTATTTAAATTTTGAGTTTAAGATTTGGATTAATAGAATATATATATATATATATATAATATATATATTATATAATATAATATATATATATATATATAAAAAATATATATATATATATTAATATATATATATATATCTATTATTAATCCAAATCTTAAACTCAAAATTTAAATAGGTTTTAACAATCGTAATTCATACAAGAGTTTAAAATAGATCCTCAATTTGATTATATATCTTTCAAAATATTTTTAACCAAAATTCTTAATAACCTTACTTCAAAAATGTACGAACTTATTAATTGGGAACCATACAACCCAATTTAAAACCTTAGGAGTTTACCAAGCTTTATCAATCGCCCTCATAAATCTCGAGGCAGTATTTAAATTTAAAAATTTTTCAACTAACTTTATATCTCTTCAAGGATGTATAGCTATAATCAAATGAATCATAAATATTTTTTAAAGACCTTCAAAATCAAAATCAAAATCAAAATCAAATAAATTTCCTTTCTCATTTGTATATAGATTCCACTATCCTTTTGTAGATCCAATTAAAGTTCTAACAATCCTTCGAAGTTATTAATGTTGCTACTACCCAACTTGGAATTAACTAACCCTTAAGATCATACTTTTAGGAAATATAAATTTTATACACGATTAAGACCTCAATGCATACTAATTGTCAATGTAATCCTACTAGCCATGTGTTTAACCTATGAGCATATACTATTGTAGTCATCTTCCTAGTCACTAAGCACGAAACTAAGAATTTACAGTAGAAGGAGTCAAGCAAGATGCAAATCAAGGAGGTCGAACGAGAGTTCGAAATTTGAAGTCAAGAAAGGATGTCAAGTAGGTGGATGAGATTCTAGACTTTAATCCTATATACAGGCTCACATCGGTGCAATAACGTAACCGAAGTGATAAACTTGACCTGCATGGGCCACCACAAAAACATGTAATGCCCGAGTCCCAAAATACTTGGGACCAAATACGTATCATGCCAGCTGTATACAAACGATTAAATGAAAGGCTCGTACATATGCATAAGCTGTAAAATGTAGAAAGCCATGCTCAAACTAAATCTCATCCACAAATATGAAGTTTTAATGATTTAATCAAATAGTCATTTGTACAAACATTGGGCGGAGATATATCCACTACCAACAAGTTTAAATAAGAAAGAAATATACAAATAAATGATTTGGTCGAACGAAGCAAATGACGAGTCCAAGAGCAATCATCACGAGGGAAGGAAGGAAGACATGGCCTTAGCTAGAGCACCTGCAGGAAGTCACAAAACACACTTGGAGAAATCACCAGGTCCTCAGAGGGACGTAACAAGATACATGAAGAACATGCCATTATAACTGCAAATGTAAATACTATAAAACTATAACACAACAGGGTCCCTAACCATCTAAGTGATATGCACTTTGAGGACAATGTTCTACGCAGGGGCTATAAGGATTCACGCAAGTAATAAAGAGTGGCCGTCAAGTAGCGCTCATCCGAGACACTATCGGCCATAAATGTGTAAAAAGTAAATGTAGCCCCTACGCTAGTAGCTGTCCCCTCCCCCCAATGATACTATACATGCATCGTAACCACGACACACCAACATATGTCACTTCCATAACACGATTTTATACTTAATAACTGTCAAGTCTTCTAACATGCATCTATTGATAGTTATTTCTATGCATGCGCACAGGGGATCAGCCAACACACAAGTGACCTCTATATGTTACTCACAACTCACACACAACTCATGTATAATCGTGACAAGTTAATGAGATGCACTAAGTTGACGGTAGTCCCTTAACTCTAAGTCCACATGAAAGAAGAAAATATAATAAACAAAAAAATAGAGCAGTAGTAAATATACAATAACTGAAAAATAAATGTGACTAAATATAAGCAGTAAACATGGCAAGGTATCTTGCCTGGTGTTTATGTGGGGTTCTGACATGTCGCGTATAGTCCAATAGCCATATCTTGCCTGGTGTTTATGTGGGGTTCTGACATGTCGCGTATAGTCCAATAGCCATATTTGATGTGTAGAGGTCTGAAGTCGCTGGAAAAATATAAATGTGTGATTAATCAGAGTCCATGGTGATAATCGAGAAGATAAATATACTATTTTTAGAATGTATTCTATATTACTTAAAAGTATATTTTATTAGTTAAAATAATTTAATTAAATACTTGAAAATCTAGAATACTTTTTAGGTAAAAACCCCAAGTTTTGTCAAAAATAATATTTTACGTTGAAACTTATATTTTAGAAATCAAAATATTTTAATTGAAACCAAAAATATTTTAGAAAATTATTTAAGGCTAAAACCTATATTTTGTAAAACTGTAGTTTAGTTAAATAATTTAAAATATTACCGCCATATATCCAAGTCCAAAATTTCGTTATAAGATAGTTTTTAAGAAATTAGCTACCATATAATATTTAAAAATGGTATAATACTTAACAATACAACAGTAATAAGGGTAATAATATTAATAATATTATTCAAAATAATTATCAACCTCCATTATATACTGTAATACAAGGAACTTAATAGAACAATAACACAACTAAAATAAAAAACATCAACAAAAATAATAATAATAACAAAAAAAAAATATAAATTCCTTAAATGCTATACTGCTTTCTTCTAAAGCAAAATATAGAGTGAATAAATCAGAGAAGAGTGATGGGAGCATACCGAGAATATTTCGGAGAGGGGAGCGAGGGAAAATTGGCTCGAGAGAGGGCTCGATCGGAAGGAAAGAAGCGGCCGGAGGGGCGCCGACACAAGGGAGGAGTCATCAGGCTGGCCACGGCGAAGAAGGCGGATGCACGTGGCGAGGCGCCGCGATTGGGATGCCACGGCAGGGCTTACAAGGGGTTTTTCGGCTGGGGGCGCGCTCTGCGCGTGTGTGGCGGCGTCGGTCTCATCGACGGAGAACGTACGGGGGAAGAGGCCAGTCGATGGCGCTGGGGACGACAGAAGGCTCGGATGGTCAGCAGAGTGGGATGAGAGGAGGGGCTCGCGACGGTGGGCGCTCTGATGGAGGCGGAGGTGCTGCCTGGCTGTCGTCAAGCTCGAGTCGGCATCAACCGTGCGGTGGCCATGGCGCTGACTGTGATGGCTTCTCGTGCGTGCAGAAGGGAGGTCGGCACGGTGGTCGACGCCGGAGCAGCGAGACGGAAGACATGTGAGGGTCATGATTTCCTTTTTCTTTTGCGTTTTGTTGTAGGGGGTTTGGTTGTCGGTGACGGTGGTGGCGTTGGTTTGGTTTACGGGTTTGCTGGTGTTGGCCGTGCTGGCGAGGGGAGCAGGGAGTTGGCCTTGTGGTGTAGACGGAGTGGCTGATGGTGGTGGTGTCGCTAGACAGGAGGTCAGTTTTTGGGTGACCGCACGAGGAGTCGGTGATGGTGGGGATTGCGACGGTGGAAGGGCAGGGTTGTGTCCTGCGAGACGGGATAATTCAGTGTTCGGGGCTGTCGGACACGGAGAACGATTGTACATGTACAAGAAAACACTTAGTGGATGGGGAAGGGGGCACGGCACGGACACGGTGCACATTTTGTGGATGGTAGAAAATTATGGAAGAGTCTCTCCTTTTATAGGAGGTGGAAATTCTCAGTTTGATGAGTAGGGAGACTTAAATTCTCCATAGATAATTCCATGTATTATTTAAAACATTTAAATATGATTATTAATATCTCTAAGATAAAATCTGGATAATCTTATATCTAATTCAAAACCATTTAAAAATCCTCTATTAAAATAAATTTGATTTAAATCACATTGCTACCTTTTTAATACCTTTTTCATAAATGTTAAAATAATATTATAATTAATTTCAAAAATCAAGATAATTACTTAAATATAAATCATAAAATAGCTTTTATAAATAACAAAATATATTAATAAACAAATTTAAATTTTGTAAAATATCTGGAATATTTTATATAAATCAAAATTTCCAAATCACTACTTATTTTTAAACGACGAATAAAATAACTCTTTTATACAAAATAAAATATTTATCACATTTGTTTGAACATGTACTTTTCCTACATAAAATAAAATTTATAATAAAAATGTTTTTCTAAAATATGTACCTCGACAATATTCGCACTCGTCGAGAAATACGAAACACAAATCTCTCATGCTACGCAATTGCAACAATACGATCTCGTATGCGAAGTGCAGATACGAAGTACAAAATAAATACCAAATTTTAGAAAAAATGTAGTAAAAATTTAGGGGGTTTACTATTTGGGTTAAACCAGCACTCTGGCAGTCCTATTTAAAACTCTCTATACAGGGATTTTGGATATGAAACTCTCTTCACAAAGAGTTTGGATTAGGACTGCCAGGGTTCTGGCAGTCCTATTTGAAACTCTATGTGAAGAGAGTTTCATATCCAAACTCTCTTCACAAAGCATTTGGGTTAGGACTTTTAGCACCCTGGCAGTCCTAACATAATTTAGGACTACCAGGGTGCTGGCAGTCCTACTTAAAACTCTTTGTATAGAGAGTTTGGATATGAAACTCTCTTCACAGAGAGTTTGGATTAGGACTGCCAAGGTTCTGGCAGTCTTGTCTGAAACTCTTTGAAGAGAGTTTCATATCTAAACTCTCTTCACAGAGAGTTTGGGTTAAGGCTGCCAGCATCCTGGCAGCCCTAACTTATGTAGGACTGCCACGTGCTGGCAGTCCTAACCCAAATTCTCTGTGAAGAGAGTTTGGATATGAAACTCTCTTCACAGAGAGTTTGGATTTGGACTGCCAGCATCCTAGCAGTCCTAACTTAATGTAGGACTGTCAGGGTTCTGCAGTCCTGTCTGAAACTCTCTATGAAGAGAGTTTCATATCCAAACTCTCTTCACAGAGAGTTAGGGCTATGACTGCCAGCACCCTGGCAGTCCTAACTTAATATAGGACTGCCAGGGTGCTGGCATCCTACTTAAAACTCTCTGTACAGAAAGTTTTAAGTAGGACTGACAGTTTTTAGCAGTCCTAATGTGATGAAGAACTGCCAAGTGTATGACAGTCCTACTTGAAACTCACTGTACAGAGAGTTTCACAGATTGACACACAAGCATATCAAAATAACACCAAACATATCCAAACGTATCCAAATATCACCAAATGTATCCAAATAACACCAAACATATCAAAATAACACATAAGACGTCCAAATATGCAATCATACCAAACAATATCCAAAATTACATAACATGCATGTAGGCATCCAAACATTTCCAAATAAAAATATCCAAATATCCAAAATGTATATTCCAAATATTCCAAACACATAACATCCAAATATCCAACTTAATCAACTAGTTATCATGACGGGCCTTGGTGCGCGCCTCCAGATTTACATAAAGGAAAATTCTACAATGTCGTCGATGCGCTCCATCGTGTTGGCGATTGCGACACAGTCATCGTTCTGGCATTGATTTTTAAGGGATTTGGCCAATTGTTTCACCCTTGTAGCCTGTAAATGACACGACATACATTAAGTCTACAAACTTAGAAATATGTAAATTCTACAAATTTGAAACTCACCATATTCACCAATGAAGCATACAACACATTTTTGGAAGGAAGAGGTCCCAGAGCTCCCACAGCAACGGGACCTAGATTGTCAGGGTTCGACAACTTCGGATGTCTGACTGCCAAGTAGTACGGCATGTAGTCGTCGCTGCAGTCGACCATCTCCTTCCGGTTGTCTTTATCTTCCCCAAGCACATGCTATTGCCACTCAGAGTAGAAGTCGGTAACCTAGTCAAATTCGTCGGTTTGTAATTCAAAGGTTGGGTCCCGTACGGAGGCTCCAATAACCTTAATGTGCACTTGGCATAGTTTGCACGAATCCAAACTGACGAAGTACTCGGTCAGGCATGTACTGCTCCGTATTTTATAGCATGTGATCATGCCATAAAACAAAGCTACTGGTTCCACAGGACGATTATCCTCCGTAAATCCCGGTATGGATGCCAAAATATCTGTAGGAAAAAAGTTAACATGAAAAAATAGAACAAATTAATAGCAAAACAAATTAATATAAAAAAATAAGTCAAAATTTGGTACTTTTCTGGTACCAAATTATCTAGTACATTACGAATGGAAGCCAATGTTTGATAATTTTTAGTTTCTAGCTGAGTTGGCCTCTATTGACACACTCTAGGAAGGTGGTCGCCATAATCTGGGTTCAGCTCACCCCGCTTGAGCTCGAAAGTGCTCGATATCCATGCCTATACAATTTATAAATAAATAGTCAAAAATTAAACAACAAAATTTTGTATATGAGATTAAATTGTTAGAAATTTTCTTACATGGAGCAGAGTCTGGCATCTAGCCATTGCCTTAGTACTGACACGGGATCTATACCAAGCTCGCGGTAAAGATTGGCTAGTATACCACTTCCCCAAGATATGGCTTCTACGTCATCCACATCAGATAAATTCAGAATTTACCTAGCATGTATCGGGGTTCTGGACTTGTCCGGAATGCCGACCGATCCTAGGATGAAGAGGATGTACGCACGGGCCACCATGTCAATGGTCTCATCATCATCGTCCTCCGTCTCTATGAAGTTCTCCACCAAAAATGACATAGGAATTTCGTAGCACTTCTTGAAGCCTGGCAGAGTTGTAAAACTAGTAGCCTCAACCCCAAGGTGCTTTGAGACAAAATTTACGATCTTCTCGTACCATTTAACAGATTTCTCATTGTTGTACATTTCTTTGGTCATGATGCGCCCGGTAACTAGCAGGTCCATTATCTGATGGACGTCGTCAAGTGTAATTGTAACTCCCCTGCTAGGAGATGAAATGTGTTGGTCTCATGATGCCATCTCTCCACAAAGGCGGATATGAGGGTACTGTCCATTGTCCTATAGGCGTATCGAGCCAAATTCTGCAAGCTGCTCGGAATGATCTTGCTCTGGACGGCCTTCGATAAGCTGTCAAACTGGCAGGCCATGAATTTTATCCCGTGGCTCACGACCCTAAGCATACGAAAGTTCCTCTGTATGTTGGACAAGCGGATAAAATTATAATTATGAAATATATATATATATATATATATATATATATATATATATATAGTAGACTAAATGGAAGCTTACCAACGTAATGTACATACCGGATTCTTCCATATTTCATAAGCAATATGGTTGTCAAACGAAACCTACATTGAGCAACCGGGCGAACGGACAGGCTCCGGAGAAGGACCAGTCTCCTGAGAAGGACCAGAACCATCACGTGATAGGATTTGGCCAATAGGCACGTCGTCGTCATCGAAAGAAGACGGAGGACTAGGAGGAGCTCGTTGCTTCGACCGAGCAGGGGGAGCCGGTCGCTTCGTCCGAGACCGGCCAGCCGCTCCAGTGACTTCGCTTTCTAGAAGCAGTTAAGAAATTCTTATCGGTCTCTCGAGAGGATGGCCCGTAGTACGTTCCTTGCGTGCCGACACGGTAGGCCGTATTCTTTTAGGAGCGGCCGCAGGACTGCAGGACAAATACAATTATTAAATAATATAAAAGAAAATAGACAACAGAAAAATATAAAGTATAATTATATTGGACTGCAGGAAGCCGAGAAGTACAACATTATTTAGGACTGCAGAACAACTGGTAGTCCAAATGTTAAGGAGGACTGCCGGACTTTATGCAGTCCTGTTTCATAAGAGGACTGTCGGCTGCCTGGCAGTCCTCCTTAACATTAGGACTACCAGACTTCCTGCAGTCCTCTTGTGAAAGAGGACTGCAGGGTGCCTGGCAGTCCTGATGTTGTCAGCTACGATTGTAGCAGCCGAACGGCCACAACGACACGATCCTTTGTCGTATTCTAGGGTTAGGGTTTCAAAAAAAGTGAGAATTATCATGTTCGATAAATCTATTCATGAATCCTAAAGTGATTCTAAACCTAATTTATCAAAACTTTTTAGAGAATTAACAAAGATTCCTTGAATTTGAAAAGAATGTAGAAAAATGTAGAAG
This sequence comes from Iris pallida, assembly GCA_029216955.1. Classification (NCBI taxonomy): domain Eukaryota; kingdom Viridiplantae; phylum Streptophyta; class Magnoliopsida; order Asparagales; family Iridaceae; genus Iris; species Iris pallida. Next base: position 19,285 of record JANAVB010015985.1, read on the forward strand.
AAATTAGGTAAGAACATACATAGACTCTGATGATGGTTTGGACTTGCGTGCCATCTCTTGGATTTGAAGTCTCATGGAATGTAGAAGAAATTTTGAAGGAAGAATTTGGAATGGAGTGGTGGAAAAGAGAGTGGGGTTTAGGGTTTTGGAGATTTTGGAAAAGAGAGAAAGGAAAAGAGGAAATGAAATAAAAATGAGTGTTTGGGGGGTGGGCTAGCTAGCCCGAAGCAACTTTTGGGCAACCCCCAGTAAAAGTTTCACCATCTTGGGCTGCCTTAAGTAACTTTGGGGGTGCCCTTAGAAATTGCCTTATTTGAAAGTGGCCTGAACTCAGAAGAGCTCAGGTGTTTGGTTACACCATTGAAACTTCATAATTTCTTTTGAATTGACCATGTACAGTTCTTATCCCCCCATTTTCTCTTCACTTTCACCTCCACCCCAAAACTGAAGGAACTCTGGAAGTAACTTCGGAGAAAAGGAAGAAATAGGGTTGTTGTGGTCACCTCAATGGCGTCACCCAAAATTGAAGGAACTACTCCATGGTGACGCGGTGATGGTTAGAGCCAATCGCCGGTGGTTCGAACTGAGCTTCCTTCCGATCATCTTCGTAGGGGAGGCCTGCAAGCTAGTGGACGTCACGCTCGGCAGGACGTTCGTGCTCCAGGGAGGGGCTTGAGCTCGCCGGGAGAGGAAGGGGCTTGAGCTCGCCGTGTTCTTTCTCCTGAACTTCGACAAAGACCGGAGCTTGAGCTCACCGGAAGAGGGAGAGGAAGACAACGGAGAAGAGGGTTTTTCTCCACTTTCAACAACCATTCAAACACGAATTCATTTTTCTTCCACTTGTAGGAGACAAAAATACTCTATCCAAACAAATTTTGGAAAGTGCCACTTGCTGCAATTCTACTGAAACTCAACATTGTCACATCCCGATTCCGAAGAATCGATAGTCGTCCCCGGGCGTGATGCCGTGCGAACCTAGGTTACAATCGCACAAGACATAGTCATAAGGTAATCCGAAACACAATATCTAAGAAAGAGAGAGAGAGAGAGCGCAGATAAATTGAATAACACATTAAGACAGAAAAACTTTGCATTTTATTGATAATAGACATCATTTACAGACTCTATTATAATTATGTCGCACGAGTTTTACAACATGATTACAAAAGGAGTGCCGATGAGATAGCCGTTCCATACATACATTCCTTATTTACAAATTCCAGCCACCTGGAATAGAGGGAGGCCAAGACATGTTTTTTGGACTGTTGTAGAGTGTATTAAAAAGTGATGCAACGGGAGTCTTCGACGCGCGGTTGAAGCTTCAAAAGCATGAACGTGCCTTGGTCAGTTGGCGCGTTCTTCTTGATTCCTAGCACCTACGAAGAGCGAGGGTCAGTACGATCACATGTACTGGCGAGTTGCTAATTAAACCCAAGCTCTGTATTTGGTTCAAGCAGTTTTATAAAACATGTTAGCTATTAGGTGATCTTTCTAACCATCCTGGTTGATTTGCATGATAACATGTTTGAGACAAGCATATGAAATTGTATACATTGAGCATTTACCATAATCATCCCGTGTCACGTACGTTAGTTCAAGCAGTGAAAGGGGTGTGAAGGTCAATGGCAATGTCAAGCCATCACGGACTATAGCTGGGTTAGACGGCGACCCTTTCGCGGTGGGTAGCGAGCCCTATGTGTAAGTTCCCGAATCACAATTCATTGCTGGCGCTTGCTATACTTGTTCCTCCTAGGCCGAATCAGTTCCTTGTCCTAGGCAACCATTCGAGGAAACTACACCTTGTCGATAAGTTGTCCAATGACCGTTTTTGGAGATCTTGAAATAATTCTCTCTCTTTTCTAGAACCTTATCTTTTCTCTTTTTGGTGTGAAACTTACATTTTCTGAGTAAATTACTCAAATTGATGCAGTCATTCTGAGTTTCCTTTAGCAAGTGTTTCGTAAAGAATCGTGCCTCATTTCATTGATTCTACACTATGGCGACAAGCATTGATTTTGTGTTTGACAATTGATTTTGAAACAAAGTATCGAGACGAAGGAGGTCAGCCACTCATCATAGTCTTTATTTCAGACGAAGGACTGGTTGGCTGCGCTTAGACATCGCCTACGCGATCACCAGCAATCGCATAAGCAACTGATTAGAACACTATGTTATTCAAGGAGTTCGATAAAAATGCGAAGTTCGAAAACGCAAGCCATAAAAACCATCAAAAACATTCACGAAAGCCAAAGCCAAAGCCAAAGTAATTTGTGGCATGAAAAGCAGAGCAATGGAAGGTCTCTTTCGACTCAGCCGTAGAGCTAATCCTCAAGGTACAACCCGCTGAATATGGGACTTGATTCTGAAGAATCCTTTCCATAACGAGAAAAGGATCTTAATTCAATCGTTCCTATTCGACCGATTCAACAAATTTTGACCTATTGGTCCTGACTGAATCGGTAGCGACAGTGTTCCTTTCTCGCGCACCCCGTGGACGAAATGGAGCATGATGTAGGGACGGGACACTACACCATAACCAACTAAGAGAAAGTTTCATCCTCGAAATTTAAGAATAGAACCTACCTCTACGAGAACAATGAATGAAATTTCTCCTTCATCTCCGATTCAAGTTCCCAGGTCGACTTCTCGACCGAATGATTGCACCAGTATACACGGACGAGAGGGATCGCTCAATTCTGCAGCAGTTTATCTTTATGTTCTAAGATTTGGACCGACACTTCAACGTATGGTAAGTCAGCCTTCAGCTCCAGCTGACCAAAATCTACCACGTGGCTTAGGTCCTGCATGTACTTTCGTAACTGAGAGACGTGGAAGTCATTATGCACACTCGCTAGTGCTGACGGCAGGGCAATCTGATAGGCCACTGGGGCAACTTGCTTGAGTATTTCGAACGGCCCAACGAATTACGGACTCAACTTCTCCTTTGCACCAAACCGGGTAACTCCACGCATAGGTGACACTTTAAGAAATACGTGATCACCTTCTAGAAACTCGAGGGTTCGACGATGGACATCCGCGTAACTTTTCTGTCGACTCTGCGCAGTCTTTAATCTTTCCCGAATGAGCTTGACCTTCTCTACGGTCTGTTCCACCATCTCCGGGCCAAGAATCTGCCATTCACCGACTTAATCCCAGCAAATGGGTGATCTACTCTTCCGGCCGTACAAGGCTTTGTACGGCGCCATTTGGATGCTGGACTTATAGCTATTATTGTATACAAATTTGACCAACGGTAGATGAACGTCCCAACTGGAATTGAAGTCAATTACGCAAAGTCGTAACATGTCTTCGAGAATCTGATTCACACACTCTGTTTGGCCGTTGGTCTGGGGATGGTAAGCTGAGCTGAACTGCAACTTGGTACCTAGAGCTAACTGAAGGCTGCTCTAGAAGCGCGATAGAAATTGTGCATCCCAATCAGAGACGATAGATACAGGGACTCCGTATAGCTGTACTATCTCTTCAAGATAAATCTGTACTAGGCGATCAATGCTCCAAGTAAATTTGATGGCAATAAAGTGCGCTAACGTGGTTAGTTGATCGATGATGACCCAGATGGCATCATTTCCCTGCCACATCTTCGGCAGGCCAACAACAAAGTCAATAGTGACATGATCCCATTTCTATTTTGGAATGGCAAGGTTCTGCATCTCCCCGTCCGGTCTCTGATGTTCAGCTTTCACCTGCTGACAGGCCATGCATTGCGACACAAAGAGCGCAACATCTCTCTTTATTTTGTGCCACCAGAAGGTCGTACTGTCATGACCCGTACCCAGTGTAGGGGCACGGGAAGTAGGTACGTCCAGCCTATGCCACAGTATCGACGAAAGAACGCTGTCCTAGGTTACATACATCTAACAATTATAAGGTACCTGTATAGAATATACACTCCAAACGGAGGACAGTACAGAAATATACAGCTCAATCACAACTAAGATAAAAGTAAGATAGATATATAGATAATAAAAATCATCCAATGAAATACAATACGAGAAGAAGTCTAAGTGTCTATGATAACATCTCCAAAAAATCCAGAATAACAATAAGATCCCAACTACAAACATAAATGTATCCAAATGAGACAAGACATCAAAATAAGATAGAAGTCTAAGCTAACTAGCCTAAACTATAGGGGTGACATCCTCTACTGCTGACGGATCCTGCTGAAGGTCTAAGTCGCAGGTTTCATCTATGGCAGCTCCATAATAGGTAGGGCAAAGGTCCTCGTTATTTTCTGTAATATTTTCAACAGGTCCAGTCAGGACATGAACGAGCACAAAATCTCAACAGTTCATATCAAGACAGGAATATAAAGCATGCAATAGAGTAAAATACATGAAATACTGAAAGAAAGTACATATAGTAAAAGAGAGAGAACTGTAATATAAATAGCTACTATAAGTAGAGAACTAACAGTGGCTAGTGATGTAGAGTACATGATAGACATGTGAACGGCTTGAATTTGCACGTGATTATACTAAAAAGTTTGTACAATGATTACACTACTTTGGAATTGTTCACATGACTGCTTCTACTCTCCCGTACCCCAATCAATACACAAGGATCCAGAAGAGTTATGTTATTGTACAATATTTCACATGAGGGCCCATAAATGGGTGCACATGAAGGTATACATGAGGGCTCTGTGAACATGAGAGTACATAAATCACAAGAGTATACATGAATAGTGAAAGCACAGGAGTACATGATGAAAGTGAAACACACATGACATAATGTACCCAATGCTCCCGAGGGGGGATAACATCTCAATGTAAGGATCCATACAGTACCAATCCGTGTTAACAACATAACAACATCAAGTAAAGTAATCTAGAGCAAGAATATAAATCCTAACAAGTATGAAATGATCAGAGAATGTACTCGCTTGATATCCTGAGTATCTGGTAAGTGTAGATGTCCAAACAGAGTAGATGAGTCCTATTTAGAGCAACACAGGTCACAATGTATACAGAGGGGTTATAAATGAAGTGTACAATGCATCTATATGATTTATAAGTCATTCTAGGCTAAAGTAAACACTTGGTCAACTTTAATCAACTCTAGTCAATTCTAGGTTATCTAGTCTAGGTTTAGTCAAACTAGGCCCAGCCAAACCTATGCTAAAACTCTATGAACCAAAACCAATACCAATACCATATCAAATATCCTATATACAATTCAATATATACAAGTATATTTATAAATCAATATATATATAGGCACTATAAATAAATACACATACATTAGGAGAAAGGAATGTAGTCAAAATATTGTGTGTGTGTGTGGACTGAGTGTACAGGTAAAAGGCTAATAGGTAACCTCAAGTGAATACTAACTATCATTAACATCAAGCCTAAGTAACATTTACTTAAACACACATATATATACATATATAGTGAGGGATAATAAAGTGTGTGAGTGTTAAGAGTGAGAGTGTCAATGTGGCAGTGGCAAGTAAAATGTGGCAGTGGCAAGTGATAGTAAAGTAGTGGCTAGTGAGTGTGAGGCAAAAACTGTGAGTAAAAAGATTAATTAACCCAGGTAATACGGTGAGAAGATCTCAAGTTCACAGGGTAATCAAGTTCAGGTTAACATATAACAATCTCAGATTTATCTCAGGAATCTTAGGTTAATCACATACAACCTAAACACATGGTCAAGACAATGGCTAAGCTGCCAACCAAGCTACTGTTGTGGCCTGCTGCTATGGTAACAATGCCATACCAAGCCAACCAAGACCAATCCAATTCAACTTCTCTCTTGCTGCCACGGTCTGCAAACAAACTGATAATCCAAGCCATGACAGGCAGGACAAGCTAGGCCAAGCCTGCACTACTGCTGCTGCAGGCCACCAAGGCTAAGCAAGCCATGGCAAGCCAAGGCAAGGAAATCCAGAGACTGATACAATATCTAAGATGACTGTTGTAAACTTCCCATATACTGATAAAGAACTAAGGTCTGAACCATATCCTCAATTCTCAACTTCAAATCAACAACTAAAGATACAAACTTGTATTCCCACACTCATACAATATACATATGTAAACTATATATAACATAGAGACATATCTAAGTATAACCTAATATCAAATTTCAAATCCATGATCGCATCTCAGTTAACATTCAACATATATGCATCATGTATATATCCACACTAAAACTGGAAATTCCCAAATCCTACTGAATTATGAAACCAATATATCAGTATCAAATCCCAGGTGAACATATGTACTCATTCAAAAATACACTATATGTATCAGAAAAATCTATTTTCGAATCCAAAATCATTTGAAAACCTAAACAAACCATTCGCGTCTCAAGGGGTCACGTGTCAACATAGCGGGGTCAGTGTGTGTGCACTATGTCCATACAGTGGACACAAAGTGTCCAAAATAGTGTCAAACATAGTGTCAGGACATATGCACATAGCAGCCTCGTGCACACATGTCGAGAGCACTAGGACACAACACACGATACTAGAGGTCTCGTGTACATGTCCCTAGGTAGGCTAGGTATAGGTCTACGTGTTTGACACACTGACACGAGTCCACGTGTTGTCCTGTCCAAGATACGAAAACGTATCAGTGAGCGAAATCAACAGTACACTGTGTAGTGTAGAATCAGTGCAGCTCATTTTTTGTGCCCGACACGACATGAATCAATGTGAGACTTAGGGGACACAATGTCAGTCATGTCCCCGACCTACATGTCAAGTTACACGTATTCTCGTGTGCTATATAAGGAGATAAGGGTATCGGGTAGCAGGGCATGCGTGCGACTGCATCGTGCAGCGTGTCCAGTCCAGATTTTGACACGGACACGAGGTGAAATGTGTTCAGAGGTAAAGATTCGTGATCCCTATATATAGGGCTATAATCCTATTCAAATAGAATTCAAAATAAATGAATTAAATCCCAATAAGGCATTGCATCAAACACCTATGCACACACGCTGATACGTGTCCGATACGGACACCAAATCAATACAAATTCTTACCAAACTTACTCTACAGCTAGGGGACACCTAGATGGATGCATCTATGAAAAGAAATCAGGATTTAGAGGTAATTTGGAGGGATTACCTATTGAGAGTCAATCTCAATAAAAAAAAGCCCCAAATTGTGAAGTCCCCCTCCTCAAGCAATGTCCAAATGAGCTCCCCTCCTTGCAAGATAGCCTCCTTCAATCTTTATTCCAGATTTAGAACCAATTGCAAAAGATTGGGATCAATTTGGTGGAGGAATTGTGAGATTTGATGAAAGGGGGAAGAAATTAGGGTTTTGCAAAGGAGAATTTCTAAAGAAGGCAAGTGAGTGTTAAGAGGCATTATATAGGGGTGTTAGGGTCTCCATATGGCTTCCATAGCATGGTTAGGGTTAGGCTTTGGGCATGGAGAAAGGCTTTGGGCTCTCTAGCAATCAATTCTAAGTCTCAACTTAAGGCCCAAGCTAATTCTAAGCTAAAGCTAATAAAATATCTAACTTACAAATATCTAGATATTCTCTAACTTAGTTATTAAGTCTCTAACATTCTAACTAAACCTCCATGAACATCACTAACATCTAGGTTAGGTCAAAACTAGGTTAGTCTCTAATAAAAAGATTAGCACCATAATAATCAATCAAAATTCATTTTTCATTTAAAGTCAAAAATGACCAAAATACCCTTAGGCAAAAAATGTAGAAATAAATCACCCTAATCATATGGTTAGGTTCCCACGGTCCTGGCTAGTCTCTAGGTCAAGTAGTATATAGGGTTTTGCTAGCAAAACACCAAAATCACAAATCACCAATTAAAATAGTTTTAAAAGAATTAAAAATTACCAAAAATCATAACATGATTTAAATCTCATTATTAAAAGACTAAAACTACAAAAGTTCAAAATTACCCTCATTTAGAAAAGTGGGTGTTACACGTCCGGAGGTCCTTGTACATCTTAGTGCTGCCTAGATGAAAGGTATACTTCGCACAGTACGCTTCCGTCAATATCTCCTTTCTAAGTTCTGAATCGTCTGGAACGCATAGTCTACCCTTCAATCGAAGCACGTCAGTTTCGTCTACCGCAAAGTCGGTCGCACTACCCGTTAAAATTTGCTCTCGTACTTTCTTCAGGTACGGATCATCCTTTTAAGCGGTCTTGATCTTTTCCCGCAAGTTTGGCTATAGCTGCAACTGCACCAACTGCACATCCCAGGA
>JANAVB010015985.1:32500-60724 GCA_029216955.1 Iris pallida
TGGTAACTCGAACGAAGATCAATTTTAGAAAATACCGAAGTGCCCTGTAACTGATCGAACAAGTCATGTATGCGGGGCAATAGGTATTTGTTCCGGACGGTGGCCTTGTTCAGCTCTCGATAATCAATACAAAGATGCATTGAGTCGTCCTTTTTCTTAACAAACAATACGGCGCTCCCCATGGTGAGATGCTAGGCCGTATAAATTCCTTATCGAGCAACTCTTTTAACTGTACTTTGAGTTCCTTAAGCTTTGTAGGGGCCATTCTGTACGGAGCTTTAGAGATCGATCGGGTATCGTGGAATGTGTCACTGGTGAACGCTCTCTCTCGATCAGGTGGCATGCTGGGCATCTCGTCCGGAAATACGTCTGGGAATTCTGCCACAATGTCAGCCTGACCTGCGTTTGCACCATCATGTCTCATGTCACGAACAGACGCTAAATAGCCTTCACACCCAGAATACAGCATCCTTCGATCCGATATTGCCGAGATCACCATGCAGGTCAGCGATGCCTCACTACATGAATAACAGAATTTAGGCACTCCAGGTATATAGAAGGTGACCGTCTTTTCGACACAGTCGATGGTTGTATTGTACGGACCGAGCCAATCCATTCCTAGAATGATATCGTAGTCCTTATTGTCTAGGACTATCGTATCGAGACCTATCTTTTGACCACCTATACAGATAATTCCGTCTCTACAGGCTAAGTTTGCAAATAGTGACGTGTCCGACGGTATATTGACGCTAAGATTAAGGCCTAACGGTGTCACAGGGAATTTGTGTTCAGCGACAAAATTCGTCGAAATAAAGCTATGCATAGCACCTAAATCAAACAGTATACGAGTAAGTTTGTTATTGAAATATAGTATACCTGTCACGACTGTGTCAGATGCGAACACTTCGTCCTGGGTCATGGCGTAGATGCGACCCTGGGCATTGGGGCGACGATCTTGGCCATTTTGTGGTGCGGTCTGTGGAGCCTGAGGTGCTTGGCCTCAATTTTGTTGATATTGTGGGGGGTGTTGGTTCGGCCCACCTTCAGGGTAGTTGCGTGCGATGTGCCCTACTCGATTGTACCCGAAGCATGCTCCACTTTTCATTAGGCATTCGTTAGCCGCGTGACCTACCTTGTGGCAATGATTGTAAACTATTCGATTCCTCCCCTTTTCCGTCTCCGTTGTAGTGGTTTGGATGCTTATGTGCATTGTTACCTCCTGGGTTGCCTTGGCGCTTGTTATTGTAGGTATGAATAGTACTTGTGGCAACCGGGGTGTATTGAGGCTCGAGATGAAGGGCGTGGTTGAGTGACTCACCCATTGTTTGATACTCAAGCACTGTCACATGAGCAAAAATGAAGGCCTCAGGTCCACTTCGAATCTCCATGCTCGAATCGCCGCCGTTGGCAGGTAGAAACCCGTAAAGCGAGCCAACTTATTGAATTCTGCATCATACTCGCGTACCATCATGTTTTTCTATTTCAGTTGTATGAACTCGTTCTCCTTCGCCTGGCGGATCGCCGCAGGTAAGTAATCAACTTCGAAGGCCTTGCAGAACATAGCCCAGGAGATCGGTACGGTGGAATCATCGCAACGAATAGCTTGTTTTTGTACCACCCACCAGTCGTGCGTGTTCAACGGATGTTGAAGTTGAGCGCTAGTGACTTTCTTTGCCTCATCGATGCCGAAGAGCTCGAAGTTGTCTTCGATCTCGTCTAACCAGTCGATCGCAAGGAAAGGGTCTTCGGTGCTGGAGAAGGAAGTGAGAAATGCCTTCTTGAAGTTGTTACAGTCAAAAATGTTATTCTCTGGCGGCGCATGCAGAGACGAAGGCTCCCTGGGTGCAATTTTAATAGGCCGGTTCACGGGTTCGACAGTACGGGTTGCAGAGTTCCTATTGGTTATGACTGTTTGCACCAACTGCCGTAGCGAGTCAAGTTGCCCTTATTGCATCTTGAACTGCGCTTTGAATCAGGCTTCAAATTGGGACTGTCACTTTTTGGACTGCAGGCGCAGCTTCTCGCTTTCTTGTTGGAATGTTACGGCTGCCTCTGCTGCATTTCCAGCATATGCAGCATCCGCTCCATAGGACTGCCAGAAGGTCCAGCTTTGGTAGGTATCCTTCCCGTTGGGTTGACGGAAAGCTCGGCTTCGGAACTACTCGAGCCGCTGGAAGCGCTCGCTTCGCCCTCTACCCGAGGTCCCACAACTCCAGAGGAAAAATGCAACTCTCGTTAGTTTTAGAAAATGTCTTGGGTTCAGCGTATGGAACAACTCATCTCATCGACACGAGGTCAACGGTTCGAGACTAGAGACTCGAGACTGGAGGCCAATGCCGTAAAGCCGTGCTCTGATACCATTATTTCACGCCCCGATTCTGAAGAATCGATAGTCGTCCCCCTGGGCGTGATGCCATGCGAACCTAGGTTGCGATCGCACAAGACATAGTCATAAGGTAATCCGAAACACAACATCTAAGAGAGAGAGAGATAGAGCAGACATATTGAACAACACATTGAGACAAAAAAAAACTTTACATTTTATTGATAATAGACATCATTTACAGACTATTATAATTATGCCGTGCAGGCTTTACACCATGACTCGATTACAAAAGGAGTGGCGATGAGATAGCTGTTCCATACATACATTCCTCATTTACAAAAAAAGTATTCCAGCCACTTGGAATGGAGGGAGGCCGAGACATATTTCTTGGACTATTACAGAGAGTCTTCAAAAGTGATGCGACGGGAGTCTTCGACGCACAATTGAAGCTTCAAAAGCACGAACGTCGCCTTGGTCAGTTGGCGCGTTCTTCTTGATTCCTATCACTTGCGAAGAGTGAGGGTCAGTTCGATCACATGTACTAGCGAGTGGCTAATTAAACCCAAGCTCTGCATTTGGTTCAAGCAGTTTTGTAAAACATGTTAGCTATTTGGTGATCTTTCTAACCATCCTGATTGATTTGTATGTTAACATGTTTTGAGGCAAGCATATGAAATTGTATACATTGAGCATTTATCATAATCATCCTGTGTCACGTGCGTTAGTTCAAGCAGTGAAAGGGGTGTGAAGGTCACTGGCAATGTCAATCCATCACAGACTATAGCTGGGTTAGACGGCAAAAACCCTTTCGCGGCAGGTAACGAGCCCTATGCAAAAGTTCTCGAATCATCTGCGCCGATTCATTGCTGGCGCTTGCTATACTCGTTCCTCCCGGGCCAAATCGATTCCTTCGCCTAGGAAATCGTTTGAGAAAACTACACCTTGTCGACAAGTTGTCCAATGATCATTTTTGCAGATCTTGAAATAATTATATCTCTTTTCTAGAACCTTATATTTTCTCTTTTTGGTGTGAAACTTACATTTTTTGAGTAAATTACTCAAATTGATGCAGTCATTCCGAGTTTCCTTTAGCAAGTGTTTCGTGAAGAATCGTGCCTCAATTCATTGATTCTACACTATGATGACAAACATTGATTTTGTGTTTCATAATTGATTTTGAAACAGAGGGTCGAGACGAAGGAGGTCAGCCACTCACCTTAGTCTTTGCTTCAGGCGAGGGACTGGTTGGCTGCGCTTAGACGTCGCCTATGCAATCACCTGCAATCACATAAGCAACTGATTAGAACACTGTGTTATTCAAGGAGTTCGATAAGAATGCGAAGTTCGAAAATGCAAGCCATGAAAACCATAAAAAACATTCATGAAAATGCATTCACGAAAACCAAAGCCAAAGCCAAAGCAATTTACGGCATAAAAAAGCAGAGCAACGGGAGTCTCTCCCGACTCAGCCGCAGAGCCAATCCTTGAGGTGTAATCCGCTGAATATGGGACTTGATTCCGAAGAAGCCTTTCCATAACGAGAAAAAGATCTTAATTCAATCGTTCCCGTTCGACCGATTCAATCGATTCCGACCTATCGGTCCCGACTAAATCGGTAGCGACAATGTTCCTTTCTCGCATACTCCGTAGACGAAAACGGGACACGATATAGGAATAGGGCACTACAAACATGTTGTAAGTGCCACTTTTACACTTTCAAAGAGTTACCTTTATCCAAACAACCCCTAAGTTTTTTTATGCTCCATAGCCAATTTTATTTAGGACATGTTTGGTTGATTGCAAGTGGACTCAGAAATGAGCCACTTATGTATATGCATGCAATAGTCTACTCCCGTTGTTTGTGGATGCTTGGGAAGTGGGTGTGAAGTGGAATGGAAATGATGGTTTGCAGTTCATATATATCACTTTTCAATTTGTGTCTCCTAAAAAAACACATTTCACATTTTTATTTTATTTTGCTCTGATGTGGGATGAGTGGCTCATTGCTAGTGGCGGCGTTCCAAATGGTGAGGGAAGGGAGACAAGAAGCGAGAAGAGGTCGCTACCAGGTGGGAGGTGGAGGAGGGGTTATGGGAGACGGTCGTGTTAATGGACGTTAGAGGGAATCGACGGTGGCGGAGGGTTCCGACAATGCCAATGTGGAAGAGAGCTTCGATAGTGGCGAAGGGACTTCGACAATGCTGACATAGCGGAGGACGTCGAGGAGGCGAGACATAGTAGGGAGAATATGAGGCAGTGGAGAGAAATGTGGGTCGGGTAAAATTTGAAAAAGATAAGAGATGAAGAGAATGAAATCTAGGAAACAAGTGTACGTAATCAAATTAAGTTAATTACGAGATTTCAAAAAAAAAGATAATTAATTTAGCTAAAATGGTTAAATAATTATTAAAATAAAATGACTAATTAATACTTAGGTAGTTATTTATTAAAAAAGTAAATCAAATAATTAATCCTTATTTGTGGTCAAATTAATTATTAATAGTTAATTTTGAAAAGTTAAATAATAGTATTAATAAATAATTATTAACTTTGTTACGTAATTATTATTATTATTATTATATTATTATAATGTGCTCTTTCAATTTTTCACCTCCTTTATAGACATCTAAACATGGAAATATGAATTTGTCTACTTCCAAGTTACAAAACATCACTTACTCAAATATTGAAAGTCACTTTCAAAGACAAGAACTGACATGAAACTCAAAAACAAAGGCATACGCATTTCATTTTCACCCGACAAAATCATTATTACACTTCCTAACACTTTCAAACTACCAAACAGTAAACAGTCCCTTAGATGGAGAAGCCATTCAGAAGATGAATGTAAACAGAAAATTTGGCTACCCAACAGCAGTAAATCCATCAATAGTGCAAGCCTTTTATAGAGAGTAATTTGGGATCAAGAAATGCTCATTTTTGCCATTACGTTTCAGCACCATGTAAGAAAATAGGCCGGATAAATAAGCACTGGCCTCTTTCAGATCACTTGGCAGCACCATTGTCCCATAATATCAGTAAATAATTGATTCTTTTAGAAGTCCTTTCTGCTGCTAATGAACCAGACAATCATACTAAAATTATCACAGGATAGTCCATAACTACATGTAAAAGGATGACAAATCCTCCAATACCTCTCCACTTAAATGAGAACATATGAATTATGGGTGCGGCTATAAGCACCCCATGACTTACTTAGCATACCCTAAGTGCTAAGTACACCACATTTTAATTGATTAAAATTAGCATAAATGCTAAGTACACCCCATCAAATGACCAAAATACCAATTTCTATTCTAACCTAAAACCTATATATCATTCCTAAGCATACCCCAAATCATTCTAACCTCTCTACTCTCCTCTCTCCTCTCTCCAACCTACCGGCCCCCTCTCCTCTCCGATCCCCTCTGCTCCCAAGACCAATCCCAAGATCACTGCTAGGATTTTTCGCTTAGGATCACTTCGAGGATTTTTTGAATCCCTTCAATCGTGTGAAAACGAAATAAATTTCAAATTTTTTTGGGTTTTCACGGTTCTGTTCGAGCCTAGTTTGTCGAGCACTCGGACTGGAGTTCAACCTACGACAGTCGAACTTCTTTGCTAACGTTCGACCAAAGCTGGTCGAACGAAAAATTAAATAGAAAAACACAATGTTCAACCACAACTAGTCGGACAAAGCTCTACTGTTCGATCATTACAGGTCGAACTGTCCTATATATGTTCGGCCGACACAGGTCGAGCAGACAATGTTCCGTTCGACCTATGTTGATCGTGCTTATCGTAGATTTTTTTGGGTTTAACAATTCAAATACAGTGCTTCAAACCGAGAAAGAAAGATTGTGTCTTTGAAGTGGACTTTCTTCCTCCATGATGCCTTCTTCACAATTTCAAAGTAGGATTTTTCTAGGAATTTGGGGTTGGGTTGGAGAAGAATGTGAAAATGATAGAAGGAAGAAGAAGGAGGATGGTGGGGTGTGATATGAAGGTCATATGGGTATATGAGTCTTTTAACATTAATCTAATTTTTAACTTAAGTTATATGGAGTGTGCTTAGAAAGTCAAGGGGTGCGTATAGCCGCACCCATGAGTTATATCTGGCAGTTTTTTCACATGACTGTTGTATTTGTGCAATAGCATTTTACAGATGAAAAAAAAAGATGGAAACAACAATGAGGCCTGACATGTATGTACGTTGAATAGAAACAACACAGAGGGAGGGAGTAACAATACAGTTTAAATTTGAAGTCACTGGGACATGACCCTAAACAAAGAAATTATACTCGAGACTTCCAACTATTATCGGAAGAGAGCTATCTATCTGAAGTATACGAATACGAGTGGGATATGTCCTCGCCATCATCATCTTCACAAGTAACTACGACATCCATGTGGCGCCTGAGCGGTGGCACCACAACCTTCGCCACTTCCATCGCCAGGTCAACCACCTTTTTGTCCATCCGCTCCTGGTGCTTGGGAACATGCTATTTAAAGCAGGGACGTACAACAAGAGACACTAAGTACTGAGACCTTTGCCCTTCAGCCATTGTAGAAGCTCCCAAGAAGGCTATCAATAAAATATCAAAAAATTACAACATGGTATCAGAGCCAAAATTCTACAAATCCTAACCCTAGCCGTCACCAACCGACCCCCTTCCAAACCCTAACCCTAGCCGCTATCCCCCTCATTTTTCCTTTCAACCCCGCCCCTATCCAGCGGACGCGGCCAGAGAACCCCACAGCCCCGCCCCACTGCTACTGTGGTGTTGTTGCACGTGCGCCGGGCGCCTCCCACTCCCAAGGCGCGCACGGCTCCTGCGGCTGTTGCCGACACTGAAGCACGCGACGGCACTTGTGTTATTGCTATTCAACTTGTTCCGAAAGTTGACATCGAAGGCCTAGATCTGATGGAAATACATGTTTGGATCTAAAAATGGACGACGAAGACAAACGTGACGTGATCATCGAAGAGGAGGATCGATGGAGACGATCATTAAGAAGATAGATCATGCGGACGTTGCAACGTTGATGAAGTTGATGAAGATGTAGGCTGGTGAGAGCACGACATGAACGTCGACAAGGCTGGAGCTTCCCTCCATCAATCTGAAGCTGGATAGACCATCTACCTATCTGAGTTGGTCACAGCGGGTAAGGCGAACCCTCGTAGGAAAGAACCTAGAGGGGTTCCTGTCGGACGAGAAGACGGAACCGGCGAGGGCTTGGCGGAACATGACGAGTGAAAGTCCACTCATATGGTGATCTACATCTGGCTTCTCAACTCCTTAGTCCAGTCTATTGCCGCCACAGTCGACGGCATTGAGATGGTGAAAGATGTGTGGGAGAAGTTGAAGCTGACCTATGATGGTGTGGAAAATAACTTACGGGTCTTCCAGATCAAGGAAGAGATCGACGATACTATACAGGGAGAGAGGACGGTGTAAGAGTATGCCACAGAGTTGGAGTGTCTGTGGCTATATTATGACCATACCTCAGATCGGGCAAGCTACGGGGACCCAAAAAGTAAAGAGAGATATATTTCTACAGGAGAGAACGTTAAAATTCTTCAAAGGACTAACTGCAGCATTTGCTCAGAGGACAGCCCTACTTCCCGTCCAACCGAAGATCCCCACTTTTGAGGAGGCTATCTCAGCCATGATCCAGGAGGAGACACGCATCAGACTACAGGCCGGGACAGGTGGTCTTCCCGAAGCAAAGTCAGTATTGACGGCCACCAGCTCTGGCGACTTAGGGCCTAAGAGAGTGGCCTGGTAGCACAACCGACAGTGCTACAACTGTGGAGAGATGGGCCACGATAGGTATGCTTGCACCAAACCACTTAAGGAGGGAGATTCAGGTGGTGGACGGGGACAATTCGGTGGACAAGAATATTTTAAAGGACGTGGCCGTAGTCATGGGGGTCGACGAGTAGGTCGAGGAGCCTATCGGGCAAACCTGCTGGCAGCCGAAGGGGATGGAGGAGCTGGCGGCACCTTTACCGAGAAGGATCAAGTACTGGTGGACATGCTGGAGGTGTTAAGGAGGAAGCAGCGAACGTCCAATGATGGAGACAGGAGGAGCGCAACGGAGGAGGCGTCCACCTCATTCTTCGCTGGAGGCAATACCGCCATGTATGCTCATCTGTCAAAAGGTGCTGACGACTCACTTTCTCTTACATCTATTGCTTCCCTTAAATCGTCAGATTGGATTATCGAATCGGGGGCATCTCGACATGTGACGGTAAATGCTAGTGATTCTTCTCGTACACTCACCTAGCATCAGCAGACATCATTCAGACAACTGATGGCACTTTCCAGCTAGTGGTCGGTAAGGGCACTATTAATTGTACAAGTTCAGTAAAATTATCCAATATTTTACATGCTCCATCCTTTCCAGTCAGTCTCTTGTCCATTAGTTCTATAATCCTTCAACTTAAATGCATTATTTCTTTTGATATCCCTAAGGTGATCTTCCAGGAGAAAGTGATGGGACGAAGACTTGGGACTGGCACTTGGCATAAGGGACTGTGGTACCTGGATCGAGAAGGACTGGACTCAGCACTAATGTCTATGGAAGAGAAGGCTAGTATGGGAGGACTGTAGATGACGACAAGGATACTTTACTACTCCATCATAGGAGGTTGGGACATTCCTCCTTTGACACTTTATGTAAATTGTTTCCCGATATATATGAAAAAGTGTCAAATAAAGAGAAACTAGTATGAGATGCATATGAGTTAGGCAAACTTACTAGTAGCTCCTATATTGGTATGGGTCATAGGAGCTCTTGTACTTTTGAGGTAGTACACTGATGTTTGGGGTCCATGTGCTACTAATACTATGAATGGTTATAAGTACTTTGTTTCCTTTATTGATCGTGCTTCTCGTGTCATCTGGTTGTACTTGATAAAAAATAAGAGTGATGTACCTACTTATTTTTGAGATTTTTACAAACATGTCCAGACTCAGTATGGGGCAATTGTAAAGGTACTGAGGTCTGACAATGGAACTGAGTATACAAACAGAACACTTGCAGAATACTTGTCAGCACATGGGATACAGCATCAGACCACTTGTGCATACAAATCTTCACAAAATAGCGTAGCAGAAAGGAAGAATAGACATCTTCTAGAGGTTGCAAGAAGCATGATAATTGACATGAATGTCCCACAGAGTCTGTGGGGACATGCAATGTTGACAGCAGCTTAACTAATCAACAAAATGCCTTCGAAGGTCCTGGAATGGAAGTTCCCATGTGAAATATTTCAAGGCAATAATACTGGGATACTCCCACTGAAGGTGTTTGGGTGCGTATGCTTTATGAAGGACAACAGGCCGTTAGTTGGAAAGCTTGATCATAGAGCAGTCAAGTGCATCTTCGTGGGCTACTCGATGACTCAGAAGGGGTACGTGTTCTGGAGTCCAGTGGAAAAGAAGAAGTTTGTAAGTATGGACGTCCACTTCTGGAAGCATGTACCATACTACCGTCAGGAGAGAACTTCAAATCACACGCCTAATACTGCTAGTATGAGGCAAGAGGGGGAGAAGGAGAGCTCAGTAGTGACTAATTTTGGAGTTTGGCATGGAGGCACGGTCGAGGAGGAGCAAGAAGGTGAAGAGGAACAGGGGGATGAGAGGTGTTAGACCTACGGCTCAGGGGGAGTTACTTACCTACAGCAGGAGAGAGAAACAAACTGCAGGACCAGTACCTACAGTGCCAGTGCCAAGTCTCTTGCCTGCATCCGTCTCGACTCCTGAGACACCTACACTACCACTCCTTCAGGTGATATCATTCTCCCTACTCCTTCCACACCATTATCAGTACGAAGGACCACTCGCAATAATACGAGAAATCCTCCAGACAGATATGGTTGGACCTTGCTCAGTTTGTTTCTTATGACCATATCTCTTCTTCTTATGGAGCATTTTTTACATCTTTGTATAGTATTACTGTACCTAACAATTGGCATGTTGCCAAGTACGATCCAAAGTAGAAAGCGGCAATGCTCGAGGAGTTGGTAGCTCTTGAGAAAAACTACACATGAGAGCTGGTAAGGCTGCCAGAAGGAAAGAGCGCAGTCAGATACAAGTGGGTCTTTACTGTGAGCAGAACCCAGATGGATAGGTTGAGTGCTACAAAGCTCGACTGGTGGCAAAAGGATACAGTCAAACGTACGGCATCGACTATGATAAGACCTTTGCACCAGTCGTAGAGATTACTGTCAGGATCCTAATTTCTTTGGCAGCGAATGGTGGATGGAAGCTACACCAACTGGATGTGAAGAATGCATTTCTTCATGGGGATATGGTGGAGGAGGTATACATGGAGGTACCACCAGGATTCGACACCAACCAGACAGTGGACAAGGTCTGCAGGTTGAAGAAGTCCCTCTATGGACTAAAGCAGTCTCCTCGGGCATGGTTTGACAGATTCAGGAGGGTGATGATAGGAATGGAATATCAGCAGATCAATACTGATCATACTGTATTCTTCAGACGGAGTGGAGGCCACAATACCATGCTTGCGATGTATGTAGATGACATGATTATCGCAGGAGATGATGAGCAGGAGATCGTCCGACTCAAAGGAAAGCTTGGCAGAAAATTTGAGGTGAAGGACCATGTTCTTCTTCGCTATTTCCTTGAGATAGAGATCGCTAGAGACGGAGAGGGGATTGTTCTTTCTTAGAGGAAGTATGCACTGGACCTTCTTACAGAGACATGGATGTTGGGGTGCAAACCTGCAGTAACGCCAATAGACCAGAGGTTCAAGTTAAATGCCAAGGCTCGAGATCCAGTTGATAGAGACAGATACTAGAGAATGGTGGGCAAGTTGATCTATCTGAGCCACACACGACCTGATTTCTACTGTGCAGTGAGTGTGGTGAGCCGCTACATGCACGACCCTCGGAAGGGTTATATGGATGCAGTGTACCAGATTCTGAGGTACCTGAAGGGTGCCCTCGAAAAGGGGCTGATATTCAAGAGAATAATCACATGAGCATTGAAGGCTACTGTGATTCTGACTGGGCTAGCTGTGCCGATGACAGAAGGTCTACCTCAAGATATTGTATATTCGTAGGAGGCAACGTAGTCTCCTGGAGTAAGAAGCAGTCTGTGGTAGCCAGATCGACAGCAGAAGCAGAGTATAGAGCTATGGGCCTGGAGTTACAGAACTGCTATAGTTGGATCAATAAACCAAGATAAAGTTATGGTGACAACCAATCAGCTATTAGTATCACCAACATTCCAGTACAACATGACTGGATCAAACACATCGAGATTGATAGGTTTTTTATTAAAGAGAAGCTGGATAGAGATTGCTGGAGCTTGGCCACGTTCCGATCAGGGATTAGGTAGCAGACGACTAACCAAGGGGCCTCCCTCTGTGAGTTTGATTAGTGGATGTGACTAGATGGGCTTAGTGAATATTTTTCGCCCATCTTGAGGGGAAGTGTTGGAATATTTAGTATATTGGATGTCATATTTAGTAGATTGGAATATCCTGTGGCATATTTGATATTCAGAATATGCCACAGGATATCCATAGTATATTCTATTATTGTAATAATGATTGTAAGACTATATAAAACCAAGAAGACTATCAATAACATACCAAGAAATTATAACCGTTAGCAAATGTGTTGCGGAAGTCTTCAACTTTGTGGCCATTAGCAAGAACCTTGTAGAGCTCAAGACAGACAAAACCAGTAGCCAATGAGGTAGAAGTGGCAATGGCTGAATGATCCTTCCAGCAATGAATTTGGCCTAAGTTTATCGACTTCTGGGATACTGTAGTTTCTGGCACGCATATTAGCAAGCCCGGTAATAAAATATATGCGATAGTTTGTACCATCATCCTGGAAAATCAACTGAGAGAATAAATCAAGCATCATGCAAACACAAAGGCAGGGCAGGAATAGTTCAATCCAACGTCAGAAATACAGGAAAAAAGATGTAAAAGAATTACAAACTTTCAAGGAAGATCAAAGTGATTATTGATGTCATGTAGTTAGATACAAAATTAAAAAATAAAGGCATACAAACATCATTTAAAAAATAAAGGCATACAAACATTCAAGTCTACACACTAAATAGTAGCCTACTTTTGAATCTAACTTAATAGATATGTTATTATAGTTGAAAGAGTAACTACAAAGAAACAATCCAAAAGTGAGTACATATGAATTCTGTGGCGCTCGCACACGTGCACATACACACACATATAAAACACAAAGTATATAGAAGTGAATTGGTAACAAAGCGATCCTAAAAAGCTCAAATATTACAAAGAGAAATTTGGCTTCATTTGAAAAGATCTCAGTGATTCTTTATAAGATTTGCCTATAAGAGGTGGAAATCCTAACAAATGGAAAAAGAAAAAACAAAACCTTCTCAAATTGTATCGGGTTTTGGGGGAAGTTTCTTGGCACAAACTTCCAATTTAGCAACATGATCATCGATAATAGCAGCATCATCAAAGGAGCCAGTTGTTGGAAAAGAAGTAAAAACCTTTCCCCAAACTAGAGAGTACCTACGAGAGAACTGAGCAATACAACGCAAGAACCAAACACCAAACACAATCCACGCAGACACAAAAATTTTTCACGTGGAAAACCCTTGCAGAAAAAAACCACGGGACGATCGGAGTCCAACCCTTGAGAAGCTTCACTAATGAAATAAAGGAGTACACCCTCTACAAACTTCTTCTGATCCAATACGGATCCCCACAACATTGGATGAAAAATAGTTGATTACAAGGCTATGAAGAACAAAGACGACGAGTATAATTATCCGAACACGATCCTCCTTCGAAAACGGCCTTCAATCCTCCTTTTCTCTCCTAAAGTTGCAATGGCACTCTTGCTTCTTTTCTCTCTATTTTCCTCAATGTTGTGTTGTGATTAGGGTTAGGAAAAACTGTATAAACCACTAATCCACAGCAAAACCTGGACCGTAGGATACGATCCAACGGTATAAAAATATCCTGAAATCAGCCTCAGCCCGTCGACACAGAGTTCGGCCAGAACTCTATTTTTGTGATAGAACAGTTCTGGAACCAAGGGGGCAGAGTTCGGCCAGAACTCTACCTAGGGCAGAGTTTGGCCAAAACTCTACCTAGGAATTCGGCCCGAACTCTGCCTTCCCTGTTCCAGAATGTACTTTGGTAGCTCCCGAGCTTCTTTTTTGTCTCCGAATGGCATCGTCACCTTCCTGAGCTTCTCTGACACACAGACGGCGCTCGTCCCACTCCGGGATCTTCTCTACATAGGTTGGGAATCCCACCCACTCTAACGTTTCTTCCCCTCACAACTATGTGAAGGAGGTCGTCATCCCGATGATCTGCCTGCAGAAGTATGTCATCAACATAGAGCAATAAAATGATAAATCATCCTCGGCAAAGTTGTCACTCCCATTTTCTGTTATACGTATTTCCAGTATACATGTACGGATTCCGACCCGTATCTTGACTTTTCTAGCATGGCTTGGCTTGGTTTAACTTGGTTTAGCCTGGCTTGGTTTATTTTGGTTTGGTTAGAGATGGAGAGGATTGATATAAATATCAACTCCACTCTATCTCTTCATTATTTCCTTTATTTTCATTAATTCTTCTTCCTCTATTAATTCTCTCCAACCAACCCTAGGCAAGTGCTAGATTGCTTCATGAGAGAACTCATTTCTATTTGTTCCATTGTTTTTCCTACATGATTTTAAGATACTTTAGAACTTGGCATTTTTTAATTTGGTGGATATTTTCTTGATCTAAGTTTTGGTCATTTTTGTTTTCTTGGTTTTGATCTATCAAACCTCCTTATTTTCGAAAATAATCGTTCCATATGGTAGAGAATTTCATTTAAACCAAATTTGACCTTTAAAAACCCATTTCGATTGTTTTGAGTAATTTATGGACTTGGAAAGTTCATGGGTTCATGAACACTTGTTCTCGGATTTGGGAAAGAAGAACAGTGTTGGATGCATAGCTTTTTATGCGCCCACAGCACTTGTTCCTTGGGCGCATAGCCATATATATGCGCCCAAGTCTCTCAGGCTCTCTGCATGGACGCATAGCCCTATTTATGCGCCCAAGGACTCCCCAGCCTAGTCGCATAGCTCTGGATATGCGGCCAAGTGCACCATGTCTCCTTGCTTGGACGCATAGCTTTCCTTATGCGCCCACATTGCTTTGGAAGTTAGTCTCTTGATTTCTTCCAAGTACCCCCTGACTCCACCCAGTAGGCGCATAGTCATAGGCGCATAGCTTTTGACGCATGCCTTCCCAAAACCCTTGACTCTCCATGATGCGACATACCCTAGGCGCATAGCCTCAGGCGCATAGCAGTGGGTATAGCCTTGGGCACATAGCTCTGGACGCATGCTCTCCATGTCACCCCATTGACCCCTTGTGCCTTCTCTTGTAATTATCCATGTTTGCCTACATGGTCCTTAGTGTTAGTTGTGACTTTGCGTGTACTCTTTACTTGGCTAGTCCTATAATGTTATTCTCTATTTTGCACATGTACTCTGAGCTTTAAACACGATCTTGGTATGGCACGTACACTCTCTAATAACTCCTTGATAGTGGCCCGCGTGGTGCACTTACAGGATCACAACATGACAATGTGATTTTACATGAAAATTTTAGATAGTGACCCATTGTGGTGCACTTGACAAGCAACATGGCATATAATTCTTGATAGTGGTCCGTCGTGACGCACTCTTGACAAGATAAGTAACCTAACATGATAATCTTGATATGCTGTTGCGACGGCTATCTTGACTTGCTAAGTAACCATTGTCTTGACACCGTGGTGATCGTTCTTAATGTGCTCATACAAGCTACCAGCCTCGTCTCGCATCATGTCTAGGACTTGCATCCCTGGTTACCACGGTTAGGGATTGTGAAACCCAGTTTTCATTTGTAATTTATTATTATTGTTATAATATTATTATATTATTATTATTATTTGTGGGTTTAAAAAATTAATTTCAAAAGTAATAATTGGCTTTTTGATTGTGACCTGACCCGAGCCCGGACCAGTTTCCCGAAACCCAATTGGAACCCAACCCATTTTATTTGAAAATTTTGATTACTATTTTTTGTAAAAAAAATAGAAAAAAAGAAAACTAACCTGGTCTCCCCTAACCCACGACCAGGTTTAGCCCCTTCTTTTTCTCCTCCTCTTTTTCCTCTCCTCCACTTCTACACATCTCCTACTTCTTCTTAAACACTCTTTCTCCCTCACACGAGCAGCAGAACCCATACTCCCCTCATTAACAACCATCAACACACCCATCACCAATCATTTTCTCCTCTCCCCTCTTCCTAAGAAAACTCCCCCTCTCCCACTCTAACTCCCCACTCAGAGCCAACCTACCCCGAGCCCCTCTCGGCCACCCGACTCCGCCCGCGCCCCGCGCCTTCGGCTTCCCACCACTCCGCGCGACCCCGCGACTTCCCGCCGACGCGCTCCGCCCGCGGACCCCCGATCCGGCCACGCCCCTTCAGCGCCCCTGCGCGCGCTTCCCGGCCGCCCGCGACCTCCCGCCACCCACGGCCCGACCTCCCGCCCCGCTGTCCCGGCCGCTCGCCCCTGGCCAGATCCGGCCGGCGCCCACCCGTCCAGCTGACCCCGCCGGCCCCGCGCCCTTCCACCGGCCGCTATCCGGCCACCCCCACTCCGCGTGCCCCTCTCGGCCGCCACCAGACACGTTGCTGGCCCACGCCGTGCCCTAGGCGACCCCGCGCTGTTCCAGCGCCCTGTTCCAGCACCCCGTATCTCTACTCTATTGGAGGTTCTGCACTTTTCCATGGCTTCCGTTCTTGGCCAGGAGCTGGTTTCCACTTCGGACGCTGTCTCGGGTTTCGTTGCTGTTCGGATCTCTATTATTTCTATAAATTTCATCTGAGAGCTCTAGCCGAGCAACCCAAGGTATAACTCCTCTGTCCCGTCCCATTTTGGTAGTCTATGATGAGATTGGTCCCCGATTCCCTCCCGGGAATTCGGTTTTTAGCGACGTCGTAGCTTCGGGTTTTTCCGAAAATGTTATGTGATATTCGGTGTTTATTTCGACTTTTCTGAAATATATTTTCTGGATTTTAGGCGTTGTGATTCCGAATTCATTTCGAGAATTCCCGAAACTATATTGCGGGTTTCCGATTGAGATTCGAGAATTATTCTGTGAATTTAATTGTGGTGTAAAATGGTTTTAAAATTGAATTCTGTGTGTTCCCTGGTTTGGGACTTTTTTAAATGGTGTTTACAGCGCATTTCCAGTTTTGGGTTGACCGAAAATAGAGGAAGTGCTGCCGAATTTTTTATAAAATTTAATTATATTTTAAAATGATTTTAAAATGGTTTTTCGGAAAAGAATAATATTTTGGATTTTTGGGCGACGACCGTATTGGTCAATGGGCCCCGGCTAAGTGCAAACGAAACCGGTTTCGCCCCGACGTTGAGGCATTAGCCTATATGACGATTGGACCAATATCTGAGACTCACTATTTAATTTATTTTAATTTTTATCTTTATTTATAATTAAATTGTAGGATAATTTTAAAACTAACAAATATTTTTCTTATTTCAATTCATGTAAAATAATTTGTAAGGGCATAAGCCCAGCTTTTCCATTTTTCTTTCTCTGTGCCTGTAAATACTGTAGCATAGTTTTCTTCATTTCTGGTTTTGCGTTTTTAGCGTAGACGCGTAAACCTAAAATAAATATATTTTGATATAGAAAATTAATGAGGTTTTCCTCACATTAAAATTTACAAGTTTGTAATATTTAAAAAAACGATAATGTTTTCTCATTAAAACAAGAAATTTAGTTTTATATGTATAATTACGAAAATACAAAGTTTTAACCAATTAAATTGGTAACTACGAGTTTTTCCAAAATACAAAGTTAAATTGATCCTTCCCTCGTTATTAATTACAACGCACCCGATAATCGTGTTTTGTTCGTGTTTACTAATAAAGAATAAAATTTGACTAGGACAAACTTAGAGATTGCAACTAGCATAGTTAGCATGGTAACTCTGGAATCTGAGTCAAACTTTCGAATGTAGGATTTCGAGGACGAGTCTAAATCCTATCTCGAAGTCTTCAACCCTTCAAGTCCAGTCCAATTTGAGGCAAGTACATTTTGTTAGTTTACAATTATTTAATAATCGTTTACTGCAAGTTTAAACCACGAGGCAACACGAAACTCTCTTGAGAACACTGACTGATTGACTGTTGGGTACTGGGGAATAGTGTAATGTTTATGACCACATCCCAAGTGATAACTTAGAACTGTATTAGCTTACCCCTCATACACACGGGGATAAGCCGTATCGTATCAAAGGATACAACTGTACAACCCAAGCCGGTCATATTCATTGCCTATTCACATCACAATACTGTAACTGCTGGAATTTATTCCAAATTGTTTAAAAGTGCATAATTCTATTATTATTTTAATTGTCAAATTAGCATAATTGTACTTTGCTCCCTCCTGACTGGAGATAACATTTTTAGGGGATATTGAGGATGCTGAGCTGTTAATCAACAGCTATATGACCCGGTTCTGTACCTATGGTGTTGCCAGAGTCCCCATTGGAGGACGTAGGACCTGAGGCCGACGAGCCGAATGCTTAGCTAGACTTTCCTGTTTTGTTTGGTTGTTGTTTTTGAAAAAAATTCTGTTATTTGAATTTAGTAATTAATTCAGTTCATTTACTTCCAGTTGTATTTATTTCAATGTTTAATAAAGTTTTAAATTCCCGAATATTGAGTTGTGACAAATATAGATGTTGTTGTGGTTATCTGCTAATGGAACAGTTACTGCCGCGTCTCAACAATGGTCAGGCTGGGCATGATCCGGTTCGACCCAATTATTTGGATCGGGTCGTACATATTTTTAGTGGTGGCCCATGCAGGTCATGAAACAAAAACTTAGGAAAACATACCTAGAAACAATTAGAACACTAGAACATTGACTTGTCACAACATAAGTCCGAATTATATATATAAATATTTTTGTTTGATTATAGCCTGTTAGGATACCTTGCTTATGTTTGCCTCCTAAACCTTTCAGACTATGACTAGAGGAAAGACAACCCGTTCCAGTCCTGCTGATGACAAGGTGATAACTCCTGACCACACCCCTCATTCTCAGGCCCGTTCCAGACCTTCTCCTTTGCAGCTCATCAATCCCCCTTTGCTGTACAAGTCCCTAGCACAGCTCATACTACAGCCGAACCTATTCCGCCCACAGCAATTTCACATCTCCTGTTATGATAGTTACTCCTGTCGCCCCACCAGTACCAGCAGACACCTCCCAAATGGTTGCCTACTTCAAGGAATCCTGAGTCCCAGAAGGCCCAAGCCGAGGCCCAGCAGAAACATTGATATCACGAGAGATGTTATGAAGGATGTCAATGACGTAACCTTGGCTATCTTAAACCAAGTTGGTGCGGAACCTCACCCTAGGAGGGATACCCCTGAATCTAGAAGATATTTGGGTCCCATCAAGTACTCTACTTTTCGGCAGTCTTGTCGTAAGAGGCTATTGGCTTGTACTACTGCAAGAGGCCTGGTCATCAGGCCGTTAGTTGCCGCAAGAGATTGGGACAATGTTTGGCAGTGGATCCGCTGAACATCGGGTAAAGGACTGCCCCTTATCTTTCCATCGTACCAGAGCACCAATCCCAGCAACACCTGCTACGCCGCAACCTAGGGACTCTCTTCCTATCGAGCAGACCTTGCCGCCTACACCCACTACAGAAAGGCATGATGCAGACTCGATGATCATAGAAGAAGATGAAGTGTTGGAGAGCTCGTACAAGAGCCAGAGCTATGAAGACTAGTACCTAGAACTGCTGAGTAGCATTATCTATTGTTATAAGAAGTTGTAACAGGATGTCCTTAGAATAATTATGAGAGTCTTGCTGTAATTCTCCAATATGAATAAAATTCTTGGTTACACCTTTATGGTAGATATTTTTCCAAAGTCTTTCCCTACAATACAATTTCTAAAATTGTAATCTTAATGAGAAGATATGTAAGGCGATATTTATCAAGGATATATTGGTGATTAAGAATTTGAAGAATAAATTTTGGAATACCCAGATATTAGTTAGTACTTATAACAATTGGGAGTGATAATGACATAAGGAGTGAATTTTGGCCTTAACCAGTTTAGGCCGACTGTATGATGGTATATGTTACTACATATATTTTTCCTAGGTTTTTGTATCTTTTAGTGCCCCATGATTTTCGGAATTATTTCCTTCGCATATCTTTAACAGATTTTAGCATCCTTTAGGATCTATACTTTTTCGCTATTTATGGACCAATATTAGAACTCTTCAACCTCCTTCGTCAGCAAACCTATTTTTCAAACTTCTCCACTAGTCGATCAAATCTTATCTCTCTACCTTTATTTGGAATCCAGACTCGTTCGCTATCTAGAGTTTCTAAATCTAATAAACCCTTATCTATCGAATACTTCTACGACAAGCGTATCCAACCATTCGCCTTAACCTCATTTTTTTGACTTTCTCGGAACTAATCCTGAACCAAATTCTTCTGGAACTATAAAGCCTCAAGGTTAATTATTACTAAAAGAATTGGTTCAGCTTAGTTAGTTCATGATTTCCCTAAAAGATTTTTTTCAAAAAAAAAATACTTTCAATGCTGATTGATATCTCCTAGATTATTCTAAATATTTTATATTGATCTCCTCCACTCAACCCGAAACCCTACACTCTCTATGCAACTTCTTGATCAATTCAAGGCCTAGACATTTTTAAACTCAATGCTTGAGTATCATGAAGCACGAACGATCAGAGAATTGATTCCATCCTATTATTAAATTTTCTTTAATCATTGAAAAACTTTTTGAATTGTTGAACTATCCCCTGGTTGGCTTTGCTAAACCATTTTAATCTGACTTCCTTGAACCCATAAAGACATACTTCTTTGGTGTCAACCGTACTTACCTATCACATTCTCAAAACTATCATTGGATAAGAAATTATTTCTTTAAATAATTTTGGTGAACGTCTGTATCCTTTAAGTGATTTGTCGGGAATATTCTCACTGGCTTCTTCAAATCAACTCAAAGCTCTGATTCTTCTACCTTATCCTGTGTCCAACTCAATTGGTCATACTCAAGTTTGATCAATTTCTTCAAATCAATCTTTTAAAATCTTAAGAGCTACTGGAACACATATTATCCTGATAAATTTTCTTGAAACCAGAAGAACCTACATCAACATCTTTTCCTATCATGACAGAACCTTAGAACTTTTGAATTTTTCGAAAACTCCTTTGAAATTCTTATGGACAAAGTTTAGAAAAATATTCGTGACCTAATATGATTTCGCACATTGTGTTGTCTGAATTATGGAAACTGCGAGTTTACTGCAGCCAATTGCGCACTGCGAGGCAAAAGACTCTAAAGTTGAAGTATTTCGGGTGTTCATAGGTTTCTGGATATTATTGTGACTGTCCTAAAAGACCATGTTGATCTTCTATGTTGTTAGCCATGAAATGATAAAGTTGAAAGATTACTCGGTAACCTAAAATTATTCAAGTTATTGGGTCAAAAAAAAATTCACTACAGTCAGGTGCACTCTGGCGAGGCAGGAATTTGAGACAAAGTGACTTCAAACATATTTGTTTTCGAATATTATTCAGACTATATTCATACCATGGTTGTCTTTTGCACCATCAAATTATTCTGACTTTTGCCTGATTAGAGATTTATATTTCTAGCGTTGTCTCCATTTCCAGAAATCTCTTGTCACAACCAGAAAGAAAAGATTCCCTATAAGATTCTACTTGATTTTCCCTAGAACTTATTAGGACCATATCAATCTCCATTGGCTCAATTTCTTTCAAGGTTCCATTTTTAGGGTGTTGCATATTTTTGTGGGTAGTTATATATTTTTGCAGCTATATAAAGTTGGTTGATAGTTATATGTGGGGAAAACCTAGATAGTCACCTAGCAACCTTATTGCATTAATCTGATAAAAGCACTTAGGGGATCGATTTTATTCTATGAGATTAGATAGTTAAGGGTACCAAAGGGTAGCATGGCAAGGCACAAAAGCAAGTTAGTCTAGGAGAATTATAAATTGTGGTACATTTAGGAATGAATCATTAGTGGATCATATTAGTACTTGGGTATTGGATTTGGTGAATGAAAGAAGGTGATGATTTTGAATTTTATGATTTGGGAAAAGGGTGATGATGGTGAGAGCTAGTAATTATGACGTACAAGTAATTGATGGAGCGTACGTTGCAAGCAATATGAAATTGCATCGCTTAGTAGCTATCAAGATGAAGAAGTTTAGATCCTACCCGAAGATTTAGATACGAATGCAAGAGTAAGTTCGCACGACCATTCCAGTGGCTGACAATTCAGAAATAGAAGCAAAATTTTAATTATGGACTATGACTGTGTTTCTAAGGAGGAAGACTGATAATTCGAAGGAAGTGCATGAATTGGTCAAATTAGACTATCTAGAGGTGGTCAACATTACTAAGAGGCAGTAAAGAAGCTTTGGACTGCATGTAGAGATTTTGATCATTCCCCTATTAGTACCCTGCCTTTAATTTCGAGGACGAAATTTTCTAAGGAGGAAGATTGTGAAACCCAGTTTTCATTTAATTTATTATTATTGTTATAATATTATTACTATTATTATTATTATTATTGTGGGTTTAAAAAATTAATTTCAAAAGTAATAATTGGCTTTTTGATTGCTGACCTGACCCGAGCCCGGACTAGTTTCCCGAAACCCAATTGGAACCCAACCCATTTTATTTGAAAATTTTGATTACTATTTTTTGTAAAAAAAATAGAAAAAAAAGAAAACTAACCTGGTCTCCCCTAACCCACGACCAGGTTTAGCCCCTTCTTTTTCTCCTCCTTTTTTCCTCTCCTCCACTTCTACACATCTCCCATTCTTCTTAAACACTCTTTCTCCCTCACACGAGCAGCAGAACCCATACTCCCCTCATTAACAACCATCAACACACCCATCACCAATCATTTTCTCCTCTCCCTCTTCTAATAAAACTCCCCCTCTCCCACTCTAACTCCCCACTCAGAGCCAACCTCCCCCGAGCCCCTCTCGGCCACCCGACTCCGCCCGCGCCCCGCGCCCTCGGCTTCCACCGACTCCGTACGACCCCGGCTTCCCGCCGACGCGCGGCTCCGCCCGCTGGACCCCGATCCGGCCGCGCCCCCTTCCGCGCCCCCGCGCGTGCTTCCGGCCGCCCGCGACCTCCGGCCATCCACGGCCCGACCTTCCGTGCCTCGCTATCCCCCGCTTGCCCTGGCCAGATCCGGCCGGCGCCACCCGTCCAGCTGACCCCGCCGGCCCCGCGCCCTTCCACCGGCCACTGTCCCGGCCACCCCCACTCCGCGTGCCCCTTTCGGCCGCCACCAGCACACGTTGTGGCCCGCGTCCCCTAGGCGACCCTGCGCTGTTCCAGCACCCTGTTCCAGCACCCCATATCTCCTGGCTACTTCCATTGGAGGTTCTGCACTTTTCTATGGCTTCGTTCTTGGCCAGGAGCTGGTTTTTGACTTCAGACACTTCTCGGGTTTTCGTTGCTGTTCGATCTCTATTATTTCTATAAATTTCATCTGAGAGCTCTAGCCGAACAACCCAAGGTATAACTCCTCTGTCCCGTCCCATTCCGGTAGTCTATGATGAGATTGGTCCCGATCCCTTCCGGAATTCGGTTTTTAGCGACGTCGTAGCTTCGGGTTTTTTCGGAAATGTTATGTGATATTCGGTGTTTATTTCGGACTTTTCCGAAATATATTTTCTGGATTTTAGGCGTTGTGATTCCGAATTCATTTCGGAATTCCCGAAACTATATTGCGGGTTTCCGATTGAGATTCGAGAATTATTCTGTGAATTTAATTGTGGTGTAAAATGGTTTGAAATTGAATTCTGGGTGTTCCCTGGTTTGGGACTTTTTTATAAATGGTGTTTACGGCATTTCCCAGTTTGGGGTTGACCGAAAATAGAGGAAGTGCTGCCAGATTTTTCTATAAAATTTAATTATAATTTTAAAATGATTTTAAAATGGTCTTTCGAAAAAGAATAATATTTTGATTTTTGGGCGACGACCGTATTGGTCAATGGCCCCGGCTAAGTGCAAACGAAACCGGTTTTGCCCGGACGTTGAGGCATTAGCCTATATGACGATTGGACCAATATCTGAGACTCACTATTTAATTTATTTTAATTTTTATCTTTATTTATAATTAAATTGTAGGATAATTTTATAACTAACAAATATTTCTTCTTATTTCAATTCATGTAAAATAATTTGTAAGGGCATAAGCCCAGCTTTTCTATTTTTCTTTCTCTGTGGCCTGTAAATACTGTAGCATAGTTTTTTCATTTCTGGTTTTGCGGTTTTTAGCTAGACGCGTAAACCTAAAATAAATATTATTTTGATATAGAAAATTAATGAGGTTTTCCTCACATTAAAATTTACAAGTTTGTAATATTTAAAAACAACGATCATGTTTTCTCATTAAAACAAGAAATTTAGTTTTTATGTATAATTACGAAAATACAAAGTTTTAACCAATTAAATTGGTAACTACGAGTTTTTCCAAAATACAAAGTTAAATTGATCCTTCCCTCGTTATTAATTACAACGCACCCGATAATCGTGTTTTGTTCGTGTTTGCTAATAAAGAATAAAATTTGACTAGGACAAACTTAGAGATTGCAACTAGCATAGTTAGCATGGTAACTCTGGAATCTGAGTCAAACTTCTCGAATGTAGGATTTCGAGGACGAGTCTAAATCCCATCTCGAAGTCTTCAACCCTTCAAGTCCAGTCCAATTTGAGGCAAGTACATTTTGTGTTAGTTTACAATTATTTAATAATCGTTTTACTGCAAGTTTAAACCACGAGGCAACACGAAACTCTCTTTGAGAGCACTGACTGATTGACTGTTGGGTACTGGAGGAATAGTGTAATGTTTATGACCACATCCCAAGTGATAACTTAGAACTGTATTAGCTTACCCCTCATACACACGGGGATAAGCCGTATCGTATCAAAAGATACAACTGTACAACCCAAGCCGGTCATATTCATTGCCTATTCACATCACAATACTGTAACTGCTGGAATTTATTCCAAATTGTTTAAAAGTGCATAATTCTATTGTTATTTTAATTGTCATATTAGCATGAATTGTACTTTGCTCCTTCCTGACTGGAGATAACATTTTTAGGGGATATTGAGGATGCTGAGCTGTTAATCAACAGCTATTATGACCCGGTTCTGTACCCCGTGGTGTTGCCAGAGTCCCCATTGGAGGACGCAGGACCTGAGGCCGACGAGCCGAATGCTTAGCTAGACTTTTCTGTTTTCAGTTTGGTTGTTGTTTTTAAAAAAAATTCTGTTATTTGAATTTAGTATTTAATTCAGTTCATTTACTTCCAGTTGTATTTATTTCAATGTTTAATAAAGTTTTAAATTCCCGAATATTGAGTTGTGACAAATATAGATGTTGTTGTGGTTATCTGCTAATGGAACAGCTTACTGTCGCCGTATCAACAACGGTGGAGGCTAGGCATGATCCGGTTCGACCCAATTATTTGGGATCGGGTCGTGACAGGGATTCATATTGAATCTGACTAGATTAATAATTAGATTGATCAAAGTAGTTCATATGGAGAGATGTTTCCAGTTACAGGCGATTCCGTTATCCCGGCCACACCTGATGGACTTGTAGCCTGTCAACGAGTAGGGCACATTTCCAGCCCACTGTCTTACGGGGTACTTCTTAAAACAGTAATATGCACACTGTCATGTGTTGCACTCCAAGCCAGCTAATAATCCTTGATAACTCTTAAATGAAACTCGCCTGGATAACCTGGATAGCTGCAGGGCTTGTGATAGCTGTAGGGCTTGTGACTGCCGGAATATCTCATTGCATCTTGCTAGTAACTAGGCTTGTGATAACCCTAGTTAGTTAAAGTATCAAGCCGTACTTTTTGCTTGGCCGTGAATGTTGGATGGAGTCTAATCCTGTCTAATCTTGTCTAGATCCAGTACATGGCTATCTCGGGACATGCTTGCTTACGCTTTACTCTTAGCAATAAATGGCTAGAGACCCGGTTCTGTTCATGCAAAGGGTTACAACCTCGGTCCTTGTTTGGTTTAAGGATTGTAACCTGGCTTACGGAATAGTTCCTGGTCCTCTCGTTATTTGTTGCCTTATTTACATTTCGTGTCTTCTTGTTATTATTCTTGTTTATGTTCTGACATGCGGGTTTTAGTTCTTAAGTGAAGCCTCTTGTGGCACTTGCTCTTTCTAGGGTCTGACCCAGCTGGTTTTGTATGGCCAGATTTTGGAGTAGCTCCCGAGAATCTCCCAGCCTTTCTGCCAGATGGTGAACAGTAGAAGAAATCTGGCAACGAGTGGGTTTATTTTGCTCTCCCGCTCAAATTATAAAATTATTTCTTTTGAGGCGTTTAGCCGCCGAGCAAGTGTTAGCTCATGTTGAATACTTTACTTACTGTCTACCTATAGGCTGTAACATGATTAACAAATCCTAGGATTGATCATGTATGACTGAAACTCTTGCTAGTCCTCACATTTTATATGACTAGCTTCATGATCATCTGAATATGTAAAGTTTGGGATGCTTTACCTTGTATGTCTGATGATCTAACATCTTGTAACATATATTACTTGCTTGAGATTGAGACACTTGGCTTGTTTTTGACCATAAGAGACTGATGGCTTATAGTTAAACCCTCATGCATCTAGATAGCCGTGACCGTATGTCGAAGTGGATTACACTCCTATATACGTAGCTGGTTGTGTTTGTCCCCCGCTCTCCAGTATTCTGGTTCTGGGCATAATACGGTTTAAGTGGTGGCCCATGCAGGTCTTGTAAATCAAGAATGTGTGAGGGTTTTACCGAATAGATGTCTCAATCAGCACTAGCCTTTGATCTCTACTCGTGTCTTCTAATGTTCCTGGAATATTGACCT
Organism: Iris pallida; assembly: GCA_029216955.1. Taxonomy (NCBI): domain Eukaryota; kingdom Viridiplantae; phylum Streptophyta; class Magnoliopsida; order Asparagales; family Iridaceae; genus Iris; species Iris pallida. The sequence goes on from JANAVB010015985.1 coordinate 58,877, forward strand.
AATAACAGGTTTAAAATCCTTGATCTATCTTGGTCCTTCCTTATTGTTCCCTATGTCATTGCTTCAGTGGCATTGTTCCTACCAATCAGTCGGAAGGAGCTCAACCAGCACCCCAGCAGCAACAAGAAGACCAAGCCCAGCACTCGGGAGCAGCATCCCGAGCCATGCACCCTGATGACATAGAGCCCCCTGTTCAGCCAGTCCAGCCTGCCGAGTCCGACAATAGGGTCTTGATTGGACTTATCAAAAAATTGCTTGCATCACAGGATCGCCGAGGTGATGTCCTGCACCAGACAGTAGAGTTAGCCATGGGCAGACTGGGTTACCAAGGGAACAATGCAGCCAACATCTTCAAGTGCCTGAACCCTCCCTTCTTTGACGGTAGCGAGGATGCGATTGCAGCTGATGCCTGGCTCCAGGACATCGAGATTATCTTGGAAGCAACCAAGACTCCAGGGAGAAGGTGGTCGTAGTGTGCCTATAGTTATTGGACCTAGCCCGCACCTGGTGGGCGATGTTAGCAGTTGGATTGGCGATGCCTGTCCCATGGAATATTCAATGACAAGTTTAGACCAAGTACTTTGATGCAGTGGCTTGATATGGTCTACAGAAGATTCACCAATTTGAAGCATAAACAGGACGGTCGATGGATATATGCCAAGTTTTTAAGACTGAGTCGGTTTGCTCCCACCTTGGTGGCAACTGAGTTGAATCGAGCGCAGCGGTTTCAGCAGGGACTCCACCTAGAGATTATTCTAGCCATGGAGCAGTTCGAGCATCAGACTTTTGATGTTGTCTTGAGAGTAGCCAGGAGGCATGAGTATACCTCTCAGAGGATAGTAGATAGAACCGAAATCAGAAAAAGGTCCCATGGGCAGATGAGTCTGTCCTCAGTACCAGCCCCGACAGCTAGGGCTTTGTCGATTGGAGTTTCGAAGGGTAAATTCAGTTACGTCGGTTCAACATTCAACACCGACGTACCCTCAGCAACAGAAGCAGAAGCAGTCTTCCACAATGCGCTGCTCTCATTGTGGGAAGCCAGGGCACGTTGTTTCGGAGTGTCGCAAAGCACAGGGATTGTGCTTGGCTTATGGAGCACCGGACCACAAGGTAGGGTCCTGTCCGAATAGAGCAAGTTCATCATCATCAAATCTAACTAGTCCCTAGGTTAGGGACCACCCCCAGCACCAACCCCAGTGCAGCAGCAGTACCAGTTTCTGAGGCCACTACCGCCTCAGGCTCAAGTTTTCCAGCAGCAAAGGCCACAACAGTATGCTCAGGCCCAAGCTCAGATTCCGAACCGGCAGAGAGCTTTCCAGCAGAGGGGACCAGTACCTAGAAGGCAAGGTCAAGCGATGGCTCTGAACGTGGAGGAAGAATTGGCATCAGGTGAGGTGGTGGTAGGTACCATTCTCGTCAACTCTTTCCTAACATCGGTATTATTTCATTCGGGTGCATCGTATTCATTTATGTCTACACGATTCGCAATACGAGTAGGACTGGAGCCCGAGTCATTATAAGACTCAATATACTTACTGGTAACGGTCTTATGGGAGTAGATAGAGTCTTTTCCTCATGTATTATCGTAGTTAGCGGTAGAGAGTTTTCGTTAGGTTGATAGAATTTCTGATGGCCGACTATGATGTGGTCCTAGAAATGGATTAGTTGAAGGAGCAATACGCAAGAATAGACTGCCATATTGGCAGGATTATTTTTGGTATATTGACGAACCAGAGATTTATTTTCCAGAGGCAAAGTAAAACCTTCTCCACCAGTATTGCAGATGGTACTAGCATAGGCAGTCAGTTCTTTCCCAGAGTCGTTGAAGAGTTCCCTGACGTATTTCCC
>JANAVB010015986.1:0-48919 GCA_029216955.1 Iris pallida
GTACGGTTGAAATGGGACAGCAACGGGGATAAAAACTCGAAATATTTCCATGACTACGTCAACGGACGTAGACACAAACTATCGATTAACCACATTGCTGACGATAATGGGAACTTCATAACTGACTATAAGAGCATCTAAGCAGCCACGGCTGACTTTTACTCCAAACTTTTCTCCAAAGAGACTGTTCACAAAGACAGATCATTCCTGGACCAAATCCCTGCCCTCATTAACGATGACGACAATGCCCAGTTGGAACGCCCCCTGACCGAACAGGAAGTGAAAGAGGCAATTTGGGCTCTGTACGAGCACAGCGCCCCAGGCCCAGATGGATTTTCGGGTGGTTTCTTTCGTACCTGCTGGGATATTATCAAACAAAACATCACCGAAGCGGCTATCGCCTTTATCGACGGAGCTACTTACCACAGAGCCATATCCAGCGCCAAGCTGATCCTTATCCCGAAAAAAGAAAACCCAAAAACCTTCTGTGATTTTTGACCCATTAGTCTGTGCACCTTCACTAAAAAATTATATCCAAGATCATCGCTACCAGAATGGCGGGCATGCTCCCCAAAATCAAATCTGAGGAACAAAGCGGCTTTGTTCGAGGGAAGAACATACAGGACAATATCATGCTGGTCCATGAATTGATCACCTGCATGAAATTTCCAGCTAGAGGGGCAACATTGCTGTCAAAATCGACATGGAGAAAGCTTACGACAGACTGGACTGGCAATTATGATCTGGGTCTTCAGAGCCTTCGGATTCTCGGAAAATTGGACTAACACAGTGTGGAGATCCGTCAGCAACTCATGGTTCTCCACAGTCATCAACGGTCAAACCGAGGGGTTCTACAAATCTACTCGAGGTGTTAGACAGGGCGACCTTCTATCTTCCACGGTCTTCATCATTGCAGCAGATGCTCTGAGTAGAAACCTTATGAAAATGGTCAGTACTCCTAACTTCCAGCATTACCATACAGCGAGTGGCTGCCCTATCATCACCCACCTGGCATTTGCCGACGACTTACTCATCTTCTCGTCCGGGGACACAAGAACGATGGAGATGGTCCATAATACCCTGATAAGGTACTCTAGATGTTTCGGACAGAAGATCAATCACTCCAAGAGCATTACATACGCCCATCACAGCATCAAAAGAGAGCATGCTATCAGCCTCACCAACTCAACATCCTTCTCTGTTGCCCACCCCCCTTTAACTACCTTGGCTGCCCCCTTGTTTACGGGAAATCCAACGCTGGCATCTTTGAGAACTTGACCAACAGAATTAGGAAAAAACTTGAGGGGTGGCATAACGCCACTTTATCTCCAGACGGCAAGATGATCCTCATCTGACACCTGCTCACTTCCATCCCCATCCATACTCTGGCTGCGTGCTCCCCACCTCTGAAAGTTCTCTCGTCGATCGAACGGATCTTCAGCTACTTCTTCTGGGGACACAACAGAGGTCAAGACAAACACCATTGGACTAGCTGGGACACCATGGCTCACTCGATAGACAATGGGGGTCTAGGATTTACCAAACTCACTCACATCGTTGACTCTTTTTCGGTGAAACTGTGGTGGAAACTTTAAACGAGTAAGAACTTATGGACCAGGTTTATGAAGGCCAGGTACTTTAAATACATCCACCCATCGGAAGCCATTTCCAACAGTAGATCTTCCGCGGCATGGCGTCGCATCCTTATCGGGCGCGATCTTGCTGAACCGGCCATTAGACTACAATTGGGTAACGGGAGTCGGACCCCTTCCTAGAAAGATGGACCGGGGATCGCTTAATCCCGTGTCTGGCGGACACCCCCAGTCACAGCAGAATCAGAGACCTGTGGAACATCAACAATAACGACTGGGACTGGGATAAGATTCGCCATTGGGCTGGTAACGACACGGCTGTTAGCATCCATCTGAACGGTCTTAGCATCGGCATCGACGCTGACGAGATCTGGTGGTCGCTTGAGGCTTTCGGGACCTTCCCGGTGAGATCGACGAGACTCGATGTCCAAAGGAACGGGCAGTCGCACTTCATCGCGCTCTTCTGGTATTCTTGCATCCCGAAGAAGTGGTCCTTCCTTATGTGGAGAATCATTAGGGAGAAACTGCCTACGGACGAAACTCTTAACTCCATTGGGATCAGCTTGGCCTCAGCTTGCAATTGCTGCTCCGATCGTCACATGGAGACCATTGACCACATTTTTCGTGACGGAGATCTTCTAGGCAGGATCTGGAGAACACTTAACCGGGTATACAATATCGACCCAGGCGATGGACGCTTGCACGATCTGGTGGACATCTGGGGATCTGCATCCCACGGCCACCAGATCGTTGTAGCGGCTGCTATATGGGCGATTTAGAAAAATTACAACAAGGCGAGATACGAGGGACGCCAATACTCGGTCGACCAACTCACCAAGGAGATCTTCCGGCAAGTTCGTAAACCGAGCACCCTGTGCTCCCACACCCCGTTAGCTTTCTGGCCATTGATCCCTCCCTAGCATTGTCACGCCCCAGAACCAGAATACTGGAGAGCGGGGGCAGACATAGCCAGCTACGTATATAAAATGGAATCTATCTCGCTATACGGTCACGGCTGTCTAGATACATGAGGGTTTATCTACAAGCCAACAGTCTCTTAAGGTCATGAACAAGGCTAGTGTCTCAATCACGAGCAAGTAAGTAAAAGTTACAAGATGTATGATCATTAAATATACAATAATAAGGCGTCCCAAATATTACATATTTAGCTGATCATGAAGCTAGTCGTTACAAAATGTTAGGACTAACAAGAGTTTAGTCATATATGATCAACCCTAGGATCTGTTAATCATGCTACAGCCCGTAGGCAGACAGTAAGTAAGTGCAATCGAGCTAAACAGGTGCTCGTCGGCTAAACGCCTCAAAAGAAATTTTTACAATAGAGTGGGAGAGCCAAAAAACCCACTCGTTGCCAGTGTTCCGTCTAGTGGCCACCATCTGGCTGGAAGGGCGGTAGATCCTCTGGAGCTGCTCCGAAATCTGGCTACACAAAACCAGCTGGGTCAAACCCCAGAAAGAGCAAGTGTCACAAGGGAGGCTTCACTTAAGAACTAAAACCAGCAGTCAGCACAAGATATAAATTAAAGTAAGAACTAGAAAATAAAGAAAATACACCAAGATGATTACGACGAGATAACCATGGAACTATTCAGATAACCAGGTTACAACCCGTAAACCAAACAAGGACCGGGGTTGTAACCCTTCGTCTGAACAGAGCTTGGAATTCTCACCATTTATCAGTAAAATAAATACAAGCATTCTGGTCATCGATAATCTGGAACAGGATCAGGGCAGGACTAGACTGGTTAGACTCCATCCAATCACTTCACGGCCAAGCAAGAATTACGTCTTGATACCTTAACTAACTAGGGTTGTCACAAGCCTAATTACTAACAAGATGCAGTGAGATTGTTCCACAGCCACAAGCCCTGCAGACCATCCAGGTTCCCCGGGTTAAAAGATTAGAGTTGAATTCAGGTGGATACATCGTCCAGAAAATGAATGTACCCTTAGGTAGCTTGAAGGGTGCAACACATGACCGTGTGCTGGAAATATGCCCTACTCGACGGCAGGCTACAGATCCCAAGGCGTGCCCAGGTAACGGGATTGCCTGTAGCTGGAAAATCTCTTCATGACTAATGTATTAATCTAGTTATTAGTCCTTAGTTTATTTCAATAGGTACTCCTGACCGTAGTACTCAGAAGTCCCATCCTAGACATGATGCAAGAACAGGACTGGTTTATTTATACAAGCACAATCGCCCACGGTGTCCAGGTTATTATACAGGTCATGTCATGTCAGGTAGCTGTCGTAACAGCTTATCAAGGTATAACATGTCAGGATATCAAGTCAAGTGTACTTGTCAGGAGTGTGCCACGACGGGCCACTATCAGGTCATGCCAGGTTACTCATGTCAGGAGTGCACCACTACGGGTCACTATCGTGTCAGGCTCAGTTATCAATTCCAAACATATCAAGTAAATTTGTGATTATCAAGTTCATGACAAAAGGCATAAGGATATAAAATGGGCATAAATATCTAATAAAATATCAATATACAGGGCTCTAGAAGAGCCAATTAAGGAAAATAAAACCAAATCTGACACGCTGACATAAGGCCAAGTCAGCCAAAGGCCATATGCTCAGTGCAAGCTACGCTCAGGCCAGCGTACGCTCGAGTCATGCGTACGCTTGAGGCCAGCGTACACCTTGCTCGCTTAAGCTAGCGTACCAAGGCACGGTACGCTCAAGCTAGCGTACGCATCAGGTCTGCGTACGCTCGAGCTAGCGTACCAAAGGGTCCATATACTTCCAATAGGAAGCGTACGCAAGGGTCAGCGTACACAAGGGCACGCTTAAGCTACAGGTCAGCGTACGCTCAAGCTAGCGTACGCTCAAGACTGCGTACGCTCGAGCTAGCATACGAAAGGGTCTAGGGCACGCTCACGCTAGCGTACGAAAAATACACGCTGCCAACAGGCAGCGTATCAAGGCTAGCGTACGCACGCTAAAGAGCAGCGTACTCAAGTCAGCGTACGCTCGCTAAAGAGCGCGCGTAGCTCAGTGGCGTAAGCTAAAAAGCTAGCTCACTGTTCACTATCTTCTCCAAATGGCAAGAAAGCAAGAACTCTAAAGTTGAATCTAAGCTTCAATTGTCCATATCTTGGTCAAAATAAGTCCGAATCCAACTTTCCAAAGGTCAAAATTGGGTAGAATGAAATTCTCTACAATATGGAACCATTAAAACTTGAAAACAAGGAAGTTTGATAGATCAAAGCCACCAAAATCCAAAAATAACTAATTTCTAGATCTACAAGAATTATAGCCAAAAAATGGAAAATGACAAGTTCTAATGTGGTTTAGAATCATGAGGAGAAGCTAATAAACCATCAAAAGGAGTTTTCTTGTGGAAGCAAGTTGTACTTGCCTATGGTGTTCTTGGTTGGTGGAGAAGAGTAATGGTGGGGGAAGGAGAAGTAAATGAGAATTATGGAGGAGAGAGAAGGTGGTGGGGATAATAAAGAGGGGGGGTTGTGGTGGAAATGAAGGAGAAGCATAGGCTAAGGTGTTCCACCCTTGGCCCATGAACCAAGCATTGGGCCGGCCGAACCAAGCCAACCCAAACCGAGAGTTAAACCAAGCCGAGAGCTAAACAAGGAATCATGCAATACAGAATAAAATACGTATACGTATCCAAAATACGTAATACGAACACAGGCATTACAAGCATTGGGGAGTCTAGCATTTTGGCACCCTATTTAGCCTTTTTGGTGGTATACTTGTATAGGCTTTTGTTTCTAGTGCCTTGTATACGTTTCTGGCTTCGGCTTTTCAGCATGATTAATAAGACGAGGGGTTTCTTATATATAATATATATATGTATATATATATAAAAAAAAAATATATATATATATATATATATATATATATATATATATATTTTTATATATATATATATATATATATAGGCAAATCATGTATGGGCTATATGCCTACATAAATATATATCCACATGTTAATCATACACACTATATGTATATACCACATTATTATATCAAGCATATAAAAATATATACATATATATACATAGAGTGATAGGTGGGTAATGGCATGTGTGTGTGTTTACAAACTAACTTGTGTGTGTGTGTGAGCTCAAGTGCCAATGTGTATGCATGAGTGTGTATATGTGTCATGACAGTTAGCTAACAGTGAATAGGAAACAGTTAGATAGGTTTGTGTGTGTACAATTGTGTGTGTGATACATGACAAAAGTGTGTGTGTTTACATTGGGTTGAAATGTGTGTGTGGGATATATGCCACGACTAGATGTGTGGTGAATGTGTGTGAGAGGAAGAGTGTATCTCAGATTTAAACTAGTGCAAAGTGTCTCAGGAATGTGTAAATGAGTAGGAGAGTGTAGTGTACAGTTCAGTGCTATGTGTCAATGTGAAATATGGTAGTGTGTTCTCAGTTTTAGGTAGTGTGAATGTGACTAACATGTGTGTTCATATGTTAGTTCTCAGGAATTTAATGTGTTGTCAATGATAGTTAGTTTAGGTTGTGTGACAGTAAAGTGACATCAGACTGGTTGTGTCAATAGAGGGTGTGATACATAGAAAATAGTGGAGTGTGTGTAAAAGTGTACAGAGCTAACATGTGGTAACTTAGGGAATTTCAGTAAAAGAACAATTGAAACTCAGGAAATTGAATCAATGAATGGGTATTCTCAGTATATACATGTGTTCAAACTGACAGTTCATATAGACAGTTATTATCAGCCCCAAAACCAATTCGAAATCCAATTTCCCTTGATAACATCCTAACATGTCCACAAACCCTTTATGCATAACTGAACTAATCATGGCAGATAAATCATTACAAAACAGTTAAATATTCAATTAAAATTCAAATCAGAAATCAGGGAAGCATGTATCAGAAAATTTGGAGAAATACATTTTGAAACTTAAAAACATGTTAATATTATAAATTAATGGTTGATAAACAAAGACACACTTGTGCACGTGTCTCACAAGTGTCTGTGTCCAACCAAGTGGACTCAACCGTGTCCAAGACACCCCGAGCACTCAGAGACACACACGAGTGCACTGGAACTGTGCACAGCATCGTGCACGCGTGTCTAGCACACGACACAAGCCATGTGGAGACACGTGACCGTGCACACGTGTACGGCAGGGGTATGGCTACATGTCCAGTGTCCTGATACGTGCCCACGTCGTATCATGTGTCGACACGAGGTGCGTATCAGTACGAAAAAACCAATCTGTACAGCCAGTGCATGGCCAGTGCGGGTCGGATTTCATGTCCGACACAACGTGACTCGATTTGAGACTTGGGGGCTGACATGTCAATCAGTGGCCCCTCCTCGACGTCAAATCCCAGGCCACCACGTGCCCTGTGCACAAAGAACTAGCTATCGGATAGAAGGACAGTGTCCCGCGGATCAGCGTAGCTTGTTCGTGTCCTCGTGTGGACACGACACGACTCCAAAATCACAACCCAAGGACATGAATCAAGAGACAAACCCTAGATATAGAAATCCATTCAAAAATATTTTCAAAAACAGCAAAAAGAATTGGTTGTGGCATTTCAACAAACACGTAGACTAGAGAATTGATACGTGTCCGATACGGACACGAACCTAGTGCAATGGATACCAAACTTTCACTGTAGCTAGGGGACACCTAGATCTAGGCTACCATTCAATAAAAATAGAATTAAAATGGAATTAGAAGGGTTTACCTGTAGATTGCAAGGATGAAGAAAAAACCCCAAATCAAACGGTTCTTGTTGCTAGCCAAATCCTCGTAATTGCTCTAAAACTGAAATTACTACTCATGAACAGCAAGTAGAGGTTGATTAGAATCATATGCAAAAGATTTGGGTCAAAAAGGATTAAAAATAGAATTTTTAGGAATTTAGGAAGTTGGGGATTTACCTTTCCTTCTAAAAACTTGGTTGAACACAAAAGAGGCAAGAACAAGGGAAGGGGAGTTTAAATAGGGGTAACCTATGTGTGGCCGGCCACTAATGTGCTTAGCTGGGTTTAGGGTTTCAAGTTATGGGCCATGGCCTTAATTACATAAGTCATGAAATCAAAGTCACAAGTCATAAGTCATGAACCTATTCTTAATTCTCCTATTTCAAACTTGGTTCTAAATGACTAGAAATGGTTAATAACTTAAGTTAGACTAGGGTCACACAATTGCTAACCAAGTCACTATAGCTAGGGTTAACTTCTAGGCTAGTCTACAAAGTCTCAACTAGTCAAAGTCAAGGGTAAAATCACCAATTCAATAAATCAATAAAATTCAAAAATTCACCCAATGACCAAAATGCCCTCAAGCTAAAATTATGGTAGTGACAAGGGCAACTAGTCTAATATACTCAAACTAGCTAGAGTTTGGTAAACAATGGTCAAACTAGTCTATGTTAGTCAATTCTAGGTCTAAACAAACTAAGTCTATGCAAATCAAGTATCCAAGATAGCTACTAACTCATAGCCTAAGTCACTTGCTAAACCAAGCACAAAACTAAACCATAAGCTAACAAGGCACACAAACTTAGTCATATAATGTATATATTATTCACATTCACATATTCATATACATAGATAAATATAAAAAGCTATATATATAGGCACAACATACATATACATATATATATATATATATATAAAATATATATATAATATATATATATAAATATATATATATATAGAAGTAGAGGTAAAAAAGTAAGAAGTGAGTGGTGTGTGTGTGTGTGTGTGTTGTGTGTGTGTGTGTGTGTGTGTGTGTGTGTGTGTGTGTGTTGGCATGTGTATGAAAGGATATGTGTTAATGTTCTCAGATTTAGTGATAGGTAGGTATATGTGACATGGGATACATGGTGTCAAAGGGTGTATGAATGCAGTGTGTGTTTAAAAGGTTATAGGTTAACTCAGTTTATAGAAATGCATACATACATACTTACATGCATCTATACATTATATACATTGTATACAACATACAAAAATAGAAGAGAAAAAAGGAAAAAAAACTGAAATGGAAAGGGAAGGGAAGGAAAAATATAAGAAAAAGGGAAAACAGTGGACATATACATGCTTGCATCATATTCTACATTACCATACATGCAATCATATATATACATTACATTATGTATACATTATGCATTCATATCTATCATTATACCTTGCATTCGTATCTAGCATTCATTATATACTTTCATGCATACATTGTATATCATTCTTTCATTCATACATTTATGCATTGCTTACATACATTACATTGATTGAATTCCTACATGCTTGCATTCAACCATATATATACATGTAAAAAGCATAAATATCATATATATATTATTTCATTCATCTGACATATCATGTATTACATACTCTACATTTATTTTATATCCATACTACATAGGCTCATAGGTTACACAAAATGCCTATATCGTATAGTCACTCTTCTACTTAAATCAATACTGTACCAATTGGGCCTTTACGAAATTCTAGGATTAAAGTATGTCGTAGCCCTTTGTGTTAGCTTTCCAAACCTTTAAACGATCGCATTTTCGTGTCCGGAAGCTCCCGAAATCGCAAAATAGTGAAACGCGTTCGTCTTTCGTACAGTTGACACTCAAATAGTTTTACAGAAAGTTCTAGAACGATTTTGGCTTATTGAAATATATATTTGGAAAGCTAACTTCGATACGGTTCTTTTAAAAAAAATGAAAGATTAATCGGAGTTCTAAGCTAAAAGTTATGACATTTCAAGTTACTTTGGTTAATAAAAACGTGGATGAATATTATGACGAATTTGAGTTGTTTTGGACAAAAGAAATACATATAGGCCAAGATACATGAATACCAACATTGGTATCCAAATGAAACTCATTCTAACCATCCTAACTAAGATCAATCCACTCTCTAACCATTTTAAAACTGAATTTAAATATCTATTTAAACTATTAGCATACATACACATGGGGTGTCCTAATTTGGGATCTATCAAGTAGGACACAAGACACATATCTAAAATCTTCAAGAGAGCTTCAATTGGCCTCAAATTTGAATCTAAATAGGGTACATGGATTGGGGTGGATCCTATGGATTAAAAACTAACTAATATGCTTAGAAAATCAATTTAGAGGGTTGGTTTTACCTATTGGGAGTGAAATCCCAATGATACTCCCAAGGACACAGCTCCGACCCGAAGATCTTCCAAAAAGGACACTCCTCCTTGCACATTGCTCCAAATCTTTGCTAACACCCTCCTTTGTTGTATGAGAAGATTGGATGGAAGTTTTGGTGGAGGGATGTAAGGATTTGTAGATCAAATCAAAAAGGGAAGCTCTCTAATTTGGGAAAGAACACTTTGTGAAGAAAAAAAGGCAAGATGGAATGAAATAAAAGGAAGAAAGGCTAAGCTGCCTATAGTGGCTGCCATTAAACCCTATTTGGGCCTTGGGGAAAGCCCAATAACGCCTTAACTAGTCCTTTTGGTTAATTTTAAGTTAGGTTCAAGTTTGGGATCAAAAGGGTTAAATTTAAGCCTCTATCTTAACCAATCTTACAAGTGGGATTAGTCTAAACCTACTAACTCAATTAGTAGGATTTGTGGGCCATGACTACTAATCTTGGGGTCTGTCTATAGTCTAAGCTACCCGGGTCACTAATACAAGTCAGAACGAAATGAAACTCAATCCCGACTAAACAAATCCCGTAAAATCAATATTAAAATATAAAAATTCCCAAAATATTAAAATATGAAAAATGACCAAAATCACAATACACCAATTTAAATATTATTAAAATAATCTAAAATTCACCAATTAATCAAAATCCTAAATAATTCAAAAGTCACAAAATGACCAAAATACCTTTAGCCTAAAAAGTTGTAAATAGTCATTCTAATCACATGGTTATGCCCCATGGTCATGGTAATTATCTTGGCTCAATAGTTCTGTGGTTCACTAGCTAACATATCAAAATTATAATTCACCAATTTTAAATAGTATTTAATTAATTAAAATCTCCATAAATCATAAATTATTATTAAATAATAAACTTTTATAAAAGTTCAAAATTACCCTCATTTTAGAAAAGTGGTGGTTTCGACCAAGAATATCATCCAGAACATGGGATATGACATCAAAAGCGATCAGGGGCTAAATTACGGTCGGGGACGACGATTACCAATACGACACTTTGCTCCTCCCGGCAAAACTGAGAACTACTATCAACGAAAAGTTGTTGGTTTGGGCTATGTCACTCCTCCAACAACTCCCGAAAGATCAGATGATGAAGCAGATCGTTGTTCTTATTCTTCTGACCTCCTCTGGGACTCAGACTCCAACATTGGCGACATATTCAAAGCAACTCTGTCCGTCAACATGGTTTTCGTTGACCAAATCGCGGACGATGTCCAATCGATCGAGCTTGAACAATAGGCTCAAAAGATGGATATTAGGTAGGAGCTACGCTTCGAACAACGTGAACCACCTACCGAAGACGAAGTCATCCAAGTCAATTTAGAAAATGAATCATTTTAAACCAATCTTCATCAGCAAAAGTCTATCTGACGATGAACGCCAATCTCTTATACAGCTTATAAAAGAATACATCGACGTCTTTACATAGAGCTATAAAGACATGCCTGGCCTGGATCCTAAAGTCGCCATGTACCGCCTAAATATTTTGTCTAAAGCTAAGCCAGTGAAGCAGCAACAACGACGATTCCGACCAGATGTCATGTAGGCCATCAAAAATGAAGTAAAAAAGCTTATCGCTATTGGATTCATTCGCGAAGAACAACACCCTGACTGGGTTGCCAATATCGTTCCAGTCATAAAAAATAACGGAAAAGTTCGAGTCTGTATCGATTACCGTGATTTGAACTCTGTATGCCCGAAGGATGAGTTCCCTCTACCGATCACTGATGTAGGATCGACAATACTTGTGGCTTCGAACGGATGTCCTTCATGGATGGGTTCTCAGGCTGTAACCAGATTAAGATGTTCCCCGACTATGAGAAGCACATATCTTTTCGAACGACGTTCGGGGTATACTGCTAACGGTTATGCCCTTCGGATTGAAAAATGCAGGGCGACATACCAGCTAGCCATGAACACAATTTTTTATGATCATTTGTGCAAAACAGTGGAGTGCTACGTAGACGATATTGCAGTTAAAAGTCGTCTCAAGGGCAACCACCTCCAAGACTTGAGAACGGTGTTCGAACTAATGCGAGCACACCAACTCAAGATGAATCCAACCAAGTCTTTTCTGGGAGTCTCCAGCGGCAAGTTTCTTGGTTTCATCATCACTACAAAGGGTATATATCTTGACCCAGAGAAAGTGAAGGCGATCCTCGATATGCATCCTCCAAGAAACCTCAAAGAGTTATGCAGACTACAAGGAAGGCTGGCCTACATCAGACGATTCATTTCGAACCTTTCTAGAATATGTCAACCATTTACTCAGCTCATGAAAAAAGGCGTATCTTTCGTCTGGACTGAACAATATCAATGCGCATTCGACGACATCAAGGCGTATCTCACAAGCCCCCCAGTATTGGTAGCCCTAATAATTGGGAAGCCTTTCTTACTATATGTTCGTGCTATGGACCATTCTCTTGGCGCGCTATTAGCTCAGAAGAATGAAGTCGGCCATGAACATGCAATCTACTACCTCAGCCGCACAATAGTGGGTGCCGAGCACATATACACACCTGTGGAAAAGGAATGCCTTGTATTGGTATTTGCCATCCAGAAGACACGCCACTATGTGTTTGGGCAGACTATCTACATCATATCTAAAGTCAATCCTCTCAGAATACTAATGATTAAACTGGGTTCTCAATTCCTGTTTAGCTACATGGGCAATGCTATTGACTCCATATGATTGCTCTTCGTTCCTCAGAAGGCAGTAAAAGGCCAAACATTAACTGATGTCCTGGCAGCTCTTCCGGTGCCAGAATTGTCCAAACTCTATGACGAAATCCCCGATAAAGTAGTAGAGTCTAATACTGCAACTGAAGAAATTCCCATTTGGCGAATGTTCTTGGACGGTGCATCAAGAACAGGATCCGAAGGAAATATTATGGCTGGAGTAGGTGTCGTGATTGTGTCACCTGATCATCTGGTTATACATCGTGCATATTCTCTCGTGGAACCATGCACCAACAATGTGGTCGAATATAATGCCCTATTAATTGGCCTACAACTGGCAAAACAACTGTGAGTTGACTATCTAGAAGCGTATGACGATTCTAAGCTAATAGTTAGTCAAGTTCGAGGGGATTATGAAGTTTGTCACGAAGATCTCATCCCCTATCACAGAGCAACAATCGAGTTGGCGTCTACTTTCGCTGGATTCATCATCGAACATGTGCCTCGACGATAGAATATAAAAACAGATGCTCTAGCCGGTCTCGCTACTTCCTTGACCATTTCTACCAATACTCAGCAGTCGATCACAGTGTCTGGTCGAGAACTATTCTGTTTAAAAGATGCCTTGCATATTCATCACAGTTATACAACGGACACAAACATCAATATTAAAGACTGGAGATTCCCTTTCATAGACTACGATGTCTATAAAATCCTCCCCGAGGACTCGAAGGAAGCAGTGTCCATCCAAAGGCGATCCCCCAGATTTTACTATGATACAACTACCAAGATATTATACCGACGCTCTTACAATAGGCTACTGTTACGATGTTTATCAGACAGAGAAGCCAAACATGCACTTTGGAAGGCTCACGACGGAATTTGTGGTGCACATCAACCAGGCACCAAATTACAATATCGCCTCAAACGAATGGGTTATTATTGGCCCATGATAATAGCATATGCTGTTGAATATGCAAAAACGTGTAGAGCTTGTCAGTTCTATGCCGATTTTATTCATCAACCTTCGGAGTTTCTATACCCGACGGCAGCATCTTGGCCTTTTGAAGCCTGGGCCATGGACGTCATAGGACCAATAAGCCCGCCATACTCCAAAAGACATCGGTTCATCCTAGCCATAACCGATTACTTCGCCAAATGGGCGGAAGCTATACGCTCATCGAAGTGAAGTCGTCGAACGTGATCAATTTCATCAAACATCACATTATCTACCGCTTCAACCTACCTCGCAGGATCATCCATGATAATCGTCCATAATTCGCAAGCCATGCATTCTATCGGTTCTTCGATAGAAATCGAATCCAGAACATAGCCTCTACTGACTACAATCCAGCAGCTAACGGACTAGCAGAAGCCTTCAATAAAACTATTATTAAACTTCTCAAGAAGTTCATGTCTTCAAACAAGCACGATTAGAATGAGATGCTCGATGAATATTTATGGGCCTATCGTACAACGGTCCGGACTCCAACAGGCAGTACGCCATTCACTCTGGTTTATGGGAGCAAAGCAGTTCTTCCCCTAGAAATCCAAATTCTTTCTCTTCGAGTAGCCTTAGCCAGCGAGTTGACGAAGAAGAAAGCTACCGTTTACGTCTACAGGAGCTCGAAGCACTAGATGAAAAATGCTTGTTAGCTCAGCAGCGTATTGAGTTATACCACACGTCTTTTCAGAGCCTTCAATAAAAAGGTGAAGGAAAGAATCTTCCAAGGTGGTGATCTAGTCTTAGCAGTGAGAAGACCAATGGTCATGACACATAAAACAAATGGAAATTTCATCCTAAATGGGAAGGTCCTTTCATCATAGAATCAGTGTATTCTAACGGTGCTTGCCGACTAATCAGGCCGGACGGTGACTTGCTCATGATGCCTATCAACGGCATGTTCCTGGAGAAATACTACGTGTAACCCTTTTTTTGTTCACATATGTTCAGTCATGTAAATGTACTGTGCGATGTTTATGTGATTCGAAAATTATCTAACTATTATGTATTTCAAGAGTCTTGAATACGCCTTGGATAATAGGTCCTCCAAAATATTTCCCTAGTGGAATCATTCCCGTTTTTGACTCTGTCCAAACTCGGTTTGATGGAAACAAGTCACAACCCTATTATCTCTGAATTGTTTTTCGATAATTATTTCCCCAGTAAAATAATTATGTTTTGCCATGTCCATATAACCTCTGAGCAAAGCATTCATCGAGGATAATCACGTCCTTAATACCTCGAAATTATCCACTTACCTAACGTTATATATCTTTCCACATATTACCTCTGGTCATATATAGAACATCCTCTGTTATTACGTCCATATTACCTCTATTAGCAGCTTCGTTCAACTTATTATCTATATTCAAAAAAACATGAATATAAAACAGAATAGGTCCACATCAAAAGTCCTCCAGCGCGATACCCTTTACACAAATGCTGTATTAGGCCCTCTAATACAAGCAGCACAAATAACAAGCAAAGAATGGAGTGAATGTATTCTGTTTATTCAAAATTAGTTACATTCGTAGGATTACATCAGCAGCGAAAAAAAAGAAGGGAAAATCCACTACTCATCAGCAACACATAGTTTGGTCAGTTTGGCAGCACTACGTCTTCGTCAAAAAATAGTTATGCGGCCCTCGAAGGAAGTTATATTTTACTACTGAGAAGCAAACAAGGCTGTTGAACCTTTGAGAAGCTACACGGAGAATGGCAAATATAGCATGCTAAAAACATCTACAGATGCTGATTTTCCCTCCTCCGTATTACGGACGTCCTAGGCCCGTTCCTCCAAAAGGCCATACCTTCAAAACAACATCCCTAGTGTTGCTTTCGCCTACTTGAAGAATCGTGAAAACAGAACTTTCACGATGACGCCCAACCGCCGTCCGACTCTCTGATGTATAAGTTTCTTCCTACCATCTAAGAAAAACCCTTACAAAATATGAAGAGTTCTGAGCTCTCTGATGTGTGTGTCAAGTGTTGCATCTTCACCATGCCCAAAATTGCCGATATCGATCCTGGAGAAATTTGCTAGCCAGATCCCTACGAAATATGAAAAAGGAAAAAGGGGTTAACAGTCAGAAGAAAACAAAGTATATTAGCCATATGGCCCTATCATACAGAACACATACGGTCCAATAAGATAGGGCATGCATCGATCATGCCTAAAGCACAGAGGCAACACATGACAGGCCTGCACATAAAATATGCGATATGGCCATTCAAAATTTACTTGGCATTTTTTTCACCGTCCTTACCCTTGAAAGGGGGTTGCACGTCGGGATGAATGAAAGAAGAGTCTGCAATTCTCGACAGAGAAGCGAGTCCCTTCCCTTTTGTCGTAGCACCAGTCGATTTGGAAGCTTTTAGAGCCATAGCTAAACGGGGACAGAAGAGAAAGTCAGATTCAGAAACCGCAGGAAAAACTAAGTGCTGAAGGACTCTTATGCGCACAAAGGGCTATGCGCCCAAAGGACTATGCGTCCAAAATAAACATATGGGCGCATAACGTACAGCAGTACGGGCGCATAACAGGCCACAACATGTGGGCGCATAACATGGTAACATGTGGGCGCATGGCACACCACAGTGTTGGCGCATGACTTCTGAGGGCGCATAATGATGCTCACAGAAGTATGTTGCCTTAGGCGCATACGCCCATACAGAAGAAAAGTCTGAGCCTCACAAATTAACGCTCGAGACTTCATTTTTTGAGGCGTGGCCTCACCCAGAATCGGGTTCAGGACTGGAAAGGACGCCGCCGCAGGAGGAGAGCCACTCGGTGCAGCCCCCTTGCCCTTCGCGGATCTCTTAGCGACCTTGGAAGACATGGTTCTTAAAGAAAGAAGATGAAGAGTCTTTATGAAATTTCTAAGAGAAGAGAATAATAAAATTTCTCTCTCCTTCAGAGCCTATTTATAGGCACGGGCCACTTCCTATGCCCACTATCTTTATGTGCCTATGCGCCCATCGAACGTTATGCGCCCACCATAGCCTATGCGCCCATATGAAGATCCAGCCTTTTGCACACTATACGACTGCCACTTGCTGACGTGGACAACGTATGAAGGATGGACCTCTTCAAATTCTACCACGATGAATCTGTCAGTTCAGATTTTCGAGGAAGATCTCAACTATCGTATCTCTCTGACAGGCTGGCCAAATACTATGTGCCCAAAGATGGCGCTGTGCTATGCACCCACGAGAAGATGTCCATGCTTCTTTCAAAGTATTTCGAACTCGTTCAAGTATCGAAAACTTTAAAGGGGATCTTATAGAAGCATAAAAATTTTCAAGCAATGAAGCCTTATGTGCCCAAGCCAATGAGATATATGCGCCCAGCCTGTGAAGCTCTATGCGCCAGCCCATGAAGCTCTATACGCGCCAGTCAGTGAAGCTCCATGCGCCTAAGACAAGCTCCTCCAAAAGAAGGGCGCATAGCCTGAAACAGGGCTATGCGCCCAAGCCTGACTCTGTCAAAGCCATGATCAAAATGTGCACCAAAGCTTACGACCACGTCAGTCTCCATGAGCAATCGTGCACCGAATCATGCGGCCACGTCAGCACCACGATCAACCCATGACCACGCAGCCTGCATGCCTACATCCTATGCGCCCAAGCAGGACTATGCCCACATGAAAACCGTATGTTTCCTCATGTGGGCGCATAACATCATTCCAGCTCAGAAACTACTATAAAATGGGGTCTCAATCCCTTCAAAGACAGAACATAGAGCATTTTCAAGAGCCAAATTGCTGCACTTCTTGCCAGTGAGCTAAGAGTTAGCAATTTTCTTAGGTTTCTCCCACTTTAGTAATCGGAGTGTCAACGGAGTAAAGGAGCAACTGCGCTCGATCCATCATCCACTGCCCAGAAATCTTTTTTGTACAGGGGATCCTCAGCGCAGGATCACTCAGGCGACTTGATTTGTGGTGCCTTGCACTAATAAAAAAAGACAGCATTTCTTTTTTTTGGGTGTGTCCACAACTGGCGTTTATCTTCTCCTCTTGGATGGAGTGAATCCCTTAGGCATTTTCTCCCAAAAATGAATTTAAACTAATGAATTGAAAGAGATGGAAGGAGAAGTTTATACCTTCCAAGATGAGTATATGGTAGAGACAGAGATTCTCCGAACGAATCTAAATTTGGATTAAAATCTCTAAGTAGAATAGGAGCAATAGGTTGGAGAAAAACTAGGGTTTGGAGAGGGGGGGCGGCAGCTGCTATTAGAAAGAGGAGTTCGGAGGAGATGAAAGAAGGGGGCCTCGGGTTCTGACTTAAAAAACATATACCACCAACAGAACTCTGGTCAAACTCGGGCCGAATTCGTCTAGGGTTCTTTGATGAATTTTGGAAAAAAAATTGTCGGCCGCATTCTTTTCAGCATCCCCTTTCAATTATTAATACCAAGTTCAGTAATTTTAAATTTCAACTAATATAATTAATATTATTTTACAATTTAAATTTTGTTACATAGCGAGTCCTGATTAGTGTAGGAGTACGTCCCAACTAACGTGAGTTCACCGGGGAATAACTAAATATCGCTTCGTTTCGACTGTAGTCATGGTGATAAACAGACCTTTGTTGGCTTGTCTCAAAAACAGTTTTTGAGTATTGAAAAATAATTGATAAAGCAAAATTAATATTATTGATATCTAAAATTTCTAATTTTGACGTAAATAATTGAAGCAATCTTCCGCTAAAGGTTTTGTAAAGATATCAGCTAATTGATTCTTTGTGTCTATGTATACAAGGTTTATATCTCCATTTTGTTGATGATCTCTAAGAAAATGATGTCGAATGTCAATATGCTTAGTGCAAGAGTGACATATAAGATTCTTAGTCAAATTGATAGTACTAGTGTTATCACAGAAAATGGGTATGTGTGTGTACATTAAGCCAAAGTCTTCTAAGGTTTGTTTCATCCTCAATAATTGTGCACAACAACGTCATACGGCTATATACTCAGCCTCAGTCATTGATAATGCGACAGAATTTTATTTCTTGCTAAACAAAGTGACTAGAGCTTTGCCTAGGAAATAACATGTGCCGCTGTTACTTTTCTATCTACTTTGCATCCATCAAAATCAGCATCTGAATAATTGGTTTGGTCAAACGATGTGGTTTTGGGATACCATAAGCCGATAGAAGAAGTGCCTTTAAGGTGTCGAAAGATACGCTTAACCGCACACAGATGTGATTTCTTAGGGTTAGCCTAAAAATGTGCAAAAAGCGAACACTAAACATTATATAAGGACGACTAACAGTTATATAAAGTAAACTACCAATCATACCTCGATACTTACATATGTCGACTGGTTTACCTTGTCCATCAATATCAAGCTTAGTTGAAGTTGCCATCGGAGTGCCAAGTGGTTTGACTGTTTCCAGATCAAACTTCTTTAATAAGTCTTTTGTGTACTTGGCTTGATTAATGAGCGTCCCATTGTTGGTTTGTTTGATTTATAGTCCGAGGAAGAATTTCAGTTCTCCCATCACGCTCATCTCAAACTCATTTCGCATACACTTTGAAAAAGCTTGACAAAGAGGTTCATCAGTAGATCCAAAAATGATATCATCTAAATAAATTTGAATTAAATGAAGATTGTCATTAAAATATTTTATAAATAGTTTAGTATCAACCTTCCCTTTTATAAAATCGTTGTCAAGTAGAAAAGAGCTTAGATGATTGTACCAAGCACGATGGGCTTGTTTCAAACCGTATAAGGCTTTCTTCAACTTTAAAACATAATCAAGATTTTTAAAATCAGTAAAACCTGGAGGTTGATCTACATAAACTTCTTCTTTTCTAAAACCATTCAAAAATGCACTTTTGTCATCCATTTGAAATAATAAAGTTATAAAAACATGCAAATGTACATAACATGCAAATGGATTCTAATCTCGCAACTGTGGCATAAATCACATCATAATCGATACTTTTTCTTGATTGTATCCTTGAGCTACGAGTCGAGCCTTGTTAGGAGTCACTAAGCCATTTTATTTAGATTAGTTTGGAATACCCAAAGTGTGCCAATGACCGGATGGTCAATGGGCTTGGGAACAAGTTCCCAAACTTGATTCTATTCGAATTGGTTCAATTCCTCTTGCATAACATCTAACCAAAAATTATCACTACATGCTTCTTCAATATTTTTGGGTTTAAGTTATGAAATAAAAGAAAAACAGGAAGCTATATCATTACTAAAGGAACGAGTACATACACCCCTGGTAATCTCACCAATTACCAAGTCCTTTGGATGGTCTGCCAAAAATCTCATTTCATTTGGCATATCCTCTGGATTGCTGGTTCTGACATCTAGTTCTGTACGTGATATGCTTGGAGAATCAGCTGATGCTTTGTGTTAAGGTTCTACAGGAGTTGTACTTGATTTACTTATGTCTTTATCATCATCATCGACTGAATGTTGATTTAATTCGACTAATGTAACATTTATTGATTCTTCAATGATCATGTTCCTCTTGTTGAAGACTTTGTACCCTTTGCTCTTCGCCGTATAACCTAAAAAGATACCTTCATCGGCCTTTTCGTCAAATTCTTCCAGATTGTCTTTAGTATTAAGAATAAAACATTTACATACCAAATCTATTAAAATATGAAATAGTAGGTGTTCTACCAAACGATAGCTCATAGAGAGTCTTCTTTGATATAGGTCGAATTAGAACCCTATTAAGAATATAGCACGCTGTGTTGACAGCTTCAGCCCATAGGTAGTTAGGTAGACTAAACTGGTTTAACATAACTATAACCATTTTGGATAGATTCATGTTCTTATGTTCCACAACTTCATTTGTTGTGGAGTCCTAGGACAAGAGAACTCATGCAAATAATCGTGTGTGTCACAAAATTGCTTGAACTCTACATTTTCAAATTTCGCCGCCATGATCACTTCGAATACAAGTAATCATGAAACCTTTTTCATTTTGAACTTTCTTGTAAAATGTGACAAATTCTGATAATACATCATTTTTGCGTACAAGAAAATATACCCACGTGTATCTAGAGAAATCATCTAATATTACAAAAGCGTATAACTTACCACCTAGGCTAGCAATTCTACTATGTCCAAATAAATTCGTATGTAGTAATTGTAGAGGTCTAGTGGTACTTATAGTGTTCTTGGACTTAAAAGCGGATCAGGGTAGCTTTGTTCTTTTTACATTCACTACATAGCATATCCTTCTTGAAAGAAATATCCGGTAAGCCTCGTACTAGCTTCTTTGTGGATAAACTTGAAATTGTGTCCATGTTTGCATGACCGAGTCTCATGTTCCATAGTTAACTCTCATCACTTTTGGCCGTCAAGAATCTACCTGCTTTGTTAGCATCTTCTAACAAATAGAAAATATATATTGTCTTCCCTAATACCTTCAAAGATAGTACTAGCACTTGAGCTATCAACTATAGTACATTTGTCTTTGACGAAGTTAATACCACAACCATGGTCAGCAAAATGGCTTATGCTGAGCAGATTATGTTTTAACTCGGTAACCAGACATAAATCTTGAATCACAGGCTAGGGGGCCTTACCAATATTTTTGATACCAATTATGTACCCTTTCAAATTATTACCGAAGGAAACGTATCCTTCTTTCTTCTTTGACAATATTGCGAATAATGAAGCATCACCAGTCATATGCCGTGAACAACCGCTTTCGAGAATCCTATTTGCTTCTAGCATGTGAAGGGTGTTTCACCTGATCGTAAGCCATCAAACATACATTTGCAGTGCCATCTGATTGCTCGTCTTCTAAGTCGCTGGCTTCACTTTTATGCCATATGCTTGTTTTGGGATATCTTCAGGAATATAGTTTTCTTCAGGTAGCCTTTGTCATATTTGCTGCTCTTATTGGTTGATGAAGATGTTGTTGGACAGTCCTTCTTCATGTGTCCTTTCTTTTTACCGCAATAGTAGATAGGATCTTCTTCATTGTAATTGTTGTTGTTGTGGCTGTTGTTGTCCTTCATTCTTCAATTGAATCTCATAAACTTCTTAATTTTCTCACCATAAGAGCTTGATCCTCAGTGTCAGAGTCACTGTCGTCAGAATTACCTTCGACAGTTCTTCTATGATAGATTTGAAAGAAATCGACTTCTCTAACTCCTACTTTAGTGTAGCATCTTCAAAGTCTTGAAGTTCATAGCTTACCAATGAGTGTTTCAATAGATATAGTTGTAAGGTCATTCCCTTCAATGATTGTTGTAGCCTTTGAAATCCAGTTCTTTGTGAGAGCTCGTAGCAGTTTACGAATATTCTCATGGTTACTGTACTATTTGTCCTAATGATGACAGAGGATTTATAATATCCAGGAATCTAGTAAACATTTGGGTGACAGATTCGTTTGGCTTCATCTTGAATGCCTCATACTCCTGAGTAAGTTCTGCTGATCATTGACTCCTTGACTTGTGTTGTTCCTTCGTGGGTTACTTCGAGAAGTTTTCACACTTCATTTGATATTGTATATTGTAGACACCATGTTAAATTCAGTCCTGTCTAAAGCACAAAATAAAGCTGTTAATAGCACGTACGTCAAGACTGGCCGTTTTCTTTTCATCCTCAATATATTTATTATAGGATTTTTCAACCAAAACATCTTCAAACATCTTCAACAAGAATATGAGGCTTTTTGTAGCCATTAATAACTATAGACCATAAGTCAAAATCTAGAGATTTCAAGAAGAAACTCATCTGTATTTTCTAATAGGTGTAATTTGTATCGTCAAACAGTGGAGGTCTGTTTGTGGCTTGGCCTTCACTTGTGAACTTCACAGTTGCCATGTGTTGTGCTATGATCTATGTAACAGTTAAGAATAATAATAAAAATGACAACTGCAATGTTACCTTGCTTTACCTGTATAACCCGCTTTGATACCAATTAAAGGAATGAAACGTAAAGCGCTAATACCCTAGAGTGGGTGAATAGAGTAGGCAGCGGAATATTACTAATTTAAAAAGTTAGCAGCAAGATCACAGAGAAATATCACAAGTAAATAAATGTAAAAGAAGAGATCAAAAAGCAAACGCAGAGTCGGCGATGTATACTGGTTTCCCTCTTGTGAGGACTATTGCAGTCGAAAGAACTCTGCCTTCTAGTTGAATCCACTATTGAAAAATACCGCAAGTTTTCATACAAAGTCCTTTCAACTTCTACAAATGTGAGCTTTTATCCGAAATACTCGACCAACTTTAGTTGTAAAGTGTCTTTCTTCAATCAAGCCTCTGATTACAATCGCTCTGAAACTTCTAAACCGTACCGCACTGGCAAATCAACTAGAGGATTGTAACTTGCTTGTATTAAAAAATTAAATCTTAGAACACTTTGGTAGACAGTAGTAGGATTTAGAGAGAAGAGATGAAAGTGAATGAGTGAGTTGAAATAATCGAAATCCTTCTCTATTTATAGCTTTTCCAAAGGCAGAACTCTGCCAGAATAAAGGTAAAATTCGGGCAGAACTCTATAAGAAAATCATGGCAAGATCTGTAACTGTAGGAGGACTAAGTCCAAAAGCAACAGTTCACTAACCGAACATTGGCCGAACTCTAGCCGAACTCGGGCCGAGTTCTGTCAAGGTTTTGTTAGGTTTTTGCAAAACTAATTTTTGGGATTTTTGAAATTGTTTTAAGCAGATAGGAGCTTTTTGTAAATAGGGGGCTATTTTTCAAAATATAGGATATTTTAAAAATATTTTAGGGTAGCCTATTTGCTAGTACGACTAAGTGTACAACGTATTCCTAGACTCAAGAAATGTAAAAATTATATTGTATAATGGAAATATAGACTCGAGTGGCAAACACAGCTTCGGTCTTGAACAGAATAGGTAGCAGTTTTCTGGCAGTATCTAAGAGTCAAAATAAACTTGAGTAGCCCCTATATCGAGGCAGAGTTTGATCAATTATTAAAATAAGGTTTGACCATGACCAATCGGCCAACAGCATCATCAACGGTAGTACGCTATCTAGACCTCAATGTAAATCAAGAAACCAAATATAAAATATTTATTCACAAAATCATCTATGTCCTTATTCACATAGCTATTCAATTAATCTTCAAATCCAATAATACATCAAAATAATATGCGGGAACAACTCGTTAAATATTTAAATTCAAATACTACCTAATCTATGTAGAATCTAAGGTTGGCCTCTAAAATGACTCTACCTCCCCAGAAAGGTCAATGGTACAAAATAGCAAGCCACCTACAACGTGTGTAAACCCCCTTATTTTTATCAATTTTATTATATTTTAATTTAATACTTTATGGCATTTTTTCTATTTATTTAATATGTTTAGCACTTAATCATATAATTTTTCTTATATAGCAAAAACTAGGAAGCATATATTAATATTAGTATTTTCTTGAACAATTTCACTGAAAATATATTTTTGTACTTATTGAGTTTTAGAAGTTTTTAGATTTTTATTTTAATTTTTGAGCTATCTAGGTATGTATTATATATATATATATATATATATATATATATATATATATATATATATATATATATATTTTTTTATATATGTATATATATACATTATATATATATATATATATATCTATATATATATATATATATATATATATATATATATTTTTTTTTTTTTTTTTAGGTATGTATTATATATCTAGGTATGTATGATATATATACATATATATTATATTATATTATATTATATTATATTATATTATATTATATTATATATATATATATATATATATATATATATTTTATATATATATATATATATCTATATATATATATATAATTATATATATATATATATATATATATATTTATATATTATTATATATATATATATATATATATATAATATATTATATATATATATATAATAATATATTATATATATATTATATATTATATATATATATATTTTATATATTTTTATATATATATCTATATATAAATAAATAAATAAATAAAATATATATAAAAAAAAAAAAAAAAAAAAAAATATATATATATATGTGTGTGTGTGTGTCTATAATATATATATATATATATATATAAAGGGAAAAGAACTTTATTGATGTATCAGGCGCAAAATGCTAAAGCCTATACAAGTAAACGCACCGCGCGTGAAGAGAGAGCAGAAGCAAAAGAAGCAAAAAGGCAAGCCCAAGTGGCTGAGCCAAGACAGAAATTAAGTCAGCTTGTTCCAGAATCGGTCCGAAGAGAGACCAGTGCCTCCGAGTTTTAAGAATTTGTCGAAAGGCTTCCCTGTTCAGTTGTAAGTAAGAGTATTAGTGTCCTTCGTACCTGTATTTGTTCCGGTTCTTCTAGAGGACCCAAATACCGATGGCTGCAAAGATCTGATGTCCGTAAGAGGAGCTCCCAGTTAGCGAGGAGATCGTTGAAGCCCCCGGTCTGAGGTCCGAGTCCGCAACGATGAGATAGGTAGTTCTAGAGCTGGGCGGCAAGGTCGTCGGAGTGCAGGATGTTTTTCACAGTTTTTGGTTGGTGCGAGGTACAACAATGGCATCTGGAGGCTAGGCTGAAGCCGATGGGGTTGAGGGTGTCGTCAGTGGGCAGCTTTTTGTGGTGGGCTCTCCAGATCGAAACAGACCATTTGATGGGGATGTAGGGGTGCCAGAAGGGTGCGATCAATGGAGCCGGTACATTGTTGCCTCTCGCCACAGTCCTGGCAGAAGCCACCGTGAACGTGCCGCCAGGCAGAGGGAGACCATTTCAATGTGTCAGGTTGGTTGCTGAGCCGGACATCAGCGACGGCTAGGTCAGCCGTCACCACCGGGCCTCGCCAATCCCTGATCCGTTCCCACCTCCACCCGGAATTGGTGTCCCAAAGATCGCTGATCGCGCAATTGGAGGGGGCATTCGGAGAGGGATGCAGGACATCTCTGCCGAGCCAGCGCTCGTGCCACAGCGACGAGCAGCCGTTGCCGATCTGAAGACGGATTAGTGGTTCAGCGAGGTGTCTGCCGTATAAGATACGGTGCCATGACGCAGAGGAACGATTGTTGGCGACGGCCGTCGCAGGGTAAGAATGTTGAAAGTATCTGGCCTTCATGAACCGAGTCCATATGGAGTTATCCGTACGTAGCTTCCATCACAACTTCATGGAGCAGGCGTCAAGGATGTGGGATAATCTACAGAAACCAAGGCCACACTCCTCGGTTAGTCTAGCCATAGTGTCCCAGCTGGCACCGTGGTGCTTATCTTTACTATCGATATGTCCCCAAAAGAAGTTAGCAAAGATGGATTCTAACGAGGATAACACCTTCTTAATGGGGAAGCAAACAACGAGGGTGTAGAGGAGGATGGAGGATAAGACGTGTTTGATGATGATCATCTTACCGCTAGAGGACATGGTCGCATTATGCCATCCCACAATTTTTTTCTTGATTTTGTTCACAAGCCAATCGAAGATGTTCGAATTATATTTGCCATATACCAGCGGGCACCCCAAATAGAAGAACGGCAGGTAAGCGATGGAGAATGAAGTCAGGTTGGCGAGGGTACCCGAGTGGTTCCTGTTTGCTTTTTGATGTGTGTAGATGACACTTTTGTCTGGGTTGACTCGTTGTCCGAAGCATCTTGTGTATTTTTCAAGCGTTATACGGAACACCTCCATCGATCTGATGTCACCGGAGGAGAAGATGAGGATGTCGTCGGCATATGCCAGATGAGTAATTAAGGGGCATCCAATGATGGTATGATAGTATTGGAATCTGTGGGTATTTGACAGATTATTCAGGTTTCTGCTGAGCGCTTCGGCGACGATGATGAAGATGGTGGATGATAGAGGTTCGCTCCGTCGGACCCCGCGGCTAGACTTGAAGAAGTCGTCTACCTTCCTATTGATGGTCATGGAGAACCAAGAGTTGCTGATGGATCGAAAGATGACATCAGTCCAAATTTTAGAGAACCCGATGCCCTAAACACCCAGATCATGAATTGCTAGTCCAATCGATCATAGGCCTTTTCTATGTCGAGTTTGATGGCGACGTTCCCTCCCCTGGACGAGAATTTCATACAGATAACCATTTCTTGAGCGAGGAGGATGTTGTCTGTGATGTTTCTTCCTGGAACGAATCCACTTTGTTCCCCGAAGATTATCTTTGGGAGAAGACTGGACATGCAGGTCGCGATGATCTTGGGGATGATTTTATTGGTGAAAGTGCATAGGCAGATTGGTCTGAAATCTCTGAAGGACTTTGGGTTGTCGTTTTTAGGTATAAGAATAAGGTTTGCTCGGGAGATGGATTTAGGGTATCTTGTGCCTTGAAGAAATGCAACTAGCGGCTGCGAGAAGGTCTGAGTCGATGATGTCCCAGCAATATCTGAATGAGACAGCGGAGAATCCGTCAGGCCCGAGGGTGCTGTATTCGTCAAGGGCCCACACAAAGGACTTGACCTCCTCCGCGAAAGGGGGAGTTAGGAGCTGTATGTTTCCTCGCTCACTGATCAGTTTGGGGACTTTAGCCAGGAATTTGTCGTCTTTTACGATGACGTCTTTGGAGAATATTTGGGAATAGAAGCTAGCCGCTGTCGCCTGGATGTTCTGCTTGTCTTTTAGTAAGATACTGTTAGCAATCTGTGATCTGGTGTAAATTAAGTTGATGTCTGCGTCCTTTGACGCAAGCATGAAAGAAGCTGGTATTTCTGTCGCCTTCGTTCTCCCAAGTCAATCTGGCTTTCTGCTTCCAGAATTATGTCTCTACCTTCAGCTAAAATTTGAGTAGAGCTTTGGTGAGGTTGA
This sequence comes from Iris pallida, assembly GCA_029216955.1. NCBI lineage: Eukaryota > Viridiplantae > Streptophyta > Magnoliopsida > Asparagales > Iridaceae > Iris > Iris pallida. The sequence goes on from JANAVB010015986.1 coordinate 27,239, forward strand.
GAGCGACGCAGCGCTTCAACGGAGGGGTCATATATATATATATATATATATATATATATATATATATATAATGATAGAGAGAAAAAAGGTATTACCATAGATTTCGTTATGGGATTTCCTCGAAGACCTAGTGAACAAGACACCGCATGGGTGATTGTGGATCGGCTTACTAAATCAGCCCACTTCTTACCTTTTAGAGTGGGACAGTCCACGGAAGTCTTGGATGACATGTACATGAAGCCGATAGTGAAGCTACACGGTGTTCCAGTTAGCAACGTGTCGGACCGGGACTCGAGATTTACCTCTCATTTCTGGATAAGCTTGCAAGAAAGCTTGGGCACCCCTCTGAAGTTTAGCATGACTTATCACTCCCAGACCGACGGACAGTCGGAGCATACTATTCAGACGCTAGAAGATATGTTGAGAGCATGTATGCTTGACTTTGGCGGATCAAGGGAAGACCACCTCCATCTTGTGGAGTTTTCTTACAATAGTATCTATCAAGCGAGCATCTAGACATCTCTGTTTGAAGCAATATATGGTAGAAAGTGTCGGGTCCCTGTTTATTGGAGCTATGTAGGAGAGCGATAGATATTAGGCCCTGAATTGGTCGTAAGCACAGTAGAGAAGGTAAAGAAAATACAAGGCCACCTACGAACAACGCAGGATAGAAAAAAGAAATGGGCATATCATAATTGTCGACCCTTGGAGTTCAAGGAAGGCGACTATGTGTTCTTGAAGATATCCGCCACTAGAGGTACGATTCGATTCGGAGGATATAGAAAGTTGAGTCCAAGATACATTGGCCTTTCGATGTCTTGAAACGTGTTGGAGAAGTTGCCTACTGATTGGCATTACCACCATCACTAGAGGGAGTACATGACATATTCCATGTGTCATAGCTGAGGACATACGTGGCAGAGTACAGTAGTCATGTGCTTGATCACTCTGAAATCACCGTTGGTCTGAGCTTGTCATGCCAAGAGCAACCAGTCGGTATCCTTGATCAGTCAAATGAATGTGTTGCAAAATCTATCCATCTTGTTGGTTCGCGTAGCATTGAAGCATTACTCGCCAGGAGTCTATTGGGAGCATGATGACGACATTCGCAATTGCTACCCTTATTTGTTCAAAAACCAAGGTACGACTTTCATATGTTAAATTCTTTTTTCTTTCCATTGTATTACATCTCCATCATTATATTTAATTTCGGAAACAAAATTTTTATAAGTTGGATAGGATGTAAACCTCCCTTTTTTTATAAATTTTATTATATAAAAAAATAACAAACAAATATTACTAATAGTATTTTCTTGCACAATTTCACTCAAATATATTTTTTGTAGGTTATTGAGTTTTACAAACTTTTAGATTTTTATTTTTATTTTTTGAGGTATATAGGTATGTATTATACACACACACACACACACACACACACACACACACACACACATACACACACACATATATCTATAAATATATATATATACACACATACATATATATATATATATATAATATATATATAATATAAAAAAAAATTATAATATATATAATATATATATAATATATAAATATATATATATATATATATTTTTATAAATATATATATATATATATATATATATATATATATTTATTTATTTATTATTTATTTAGGCGATGATGAGCCTGGCCTGTACGATGCGGGGCATCCACAACGTCGGAGGACTGACGAAAAATGTCCACGATCTGAGCTGGCGTGGGACAGAACGGGGCGCCCCGTGCATGAAAACTTATCGGCTAGGGCGCCGCCCAGGCGGTCGAAGACTAACACCATTCTACCACGGGTATAAACGAAGGCTGACCATGCGGCCCGTCATGTGGTGCCCTATGGGCGTCGGAAGACGTTGTATGGGCGTCGTGCCCATAGAACAAGTGGCTGGGCGGAATCGGCTGTCGTAGACGTCGTGAAGACGTCGGGAGCGCCTTCAGCGTCGTAGGCGAAGCGAGGCGTTGAGTTATTGGCGTCAAAAGACGTCGGCCGTCTCGTGAGGCTCTGGAGCGCGCGGAGTGCACGAGGCGTACGTGCCGGGCGATGATGAAAAAGCCAGTGCGGACATGATCCGCACGAAGAGTCCGAAGCGTCATGACGACCGGCTAAAAATCGTGTGCTGGGAGACACACGATTTAACTGAGCTCGCACGTGCTGGAAAATATATATATATATATATATATATTTATTTATTTTTTTATATATAAATAATGATAAAAAAGAAAAAAAGGTATTACCACACCTACTGTTCCAAAGTAACAGTAGGCATGAGACCCAATAGCCTCTGTCCCCTGATAGGAATGCTCGACTGATGATTTGATTCAATCAAATCCTGAGTTTTTTTTCGAATCTTTCCCTAACCTAATTCTTCTTTGATTCGTCCTAGAAACACAACAATTCCTACGCTAAATCGAAATCAAATTTGACCCGAAATAGGTTTTAAATGCAATATATATACGTTGAGTTCATGATAGGATTTTTTAAAAAATTTCACTTCGAAACTCCACACAACCCCCACGCAGCAACTTCCGAAGAACCCCTATACGCCCGCGCCCCTACTCGACTGCCTGCTCACCGCCGTTGGCCGCTGCATCGCCGGAAAATCTCAAAATCTGACCAGAACAAAGCATACCTGTTTTCAAAAACTTTCTGGTACACTACTTTTTAGTCATATTTCTCCAACTCTATTCGAAAATTTTTGATCAATCGCTTCTTTTCTAGAGAATACAAAACGCACTTCAAACTCTATCAATTACAAAAAAAAGAAGTCTAATGTATCGAACCCCCCTAGAAATTCTCTGTAAAATCAACAAAAACCTGTCCAAAGATAGTGTTGAAAACCAACCCAGACCCTTGATTTAGATGGTGAATCACCGCTAGGATTTAAAACACTTTTGAAATCCAATTTATCAGCAGTAAAGCAACCTAATCGACATCGCAACGATGCTAATGGTTTTAGAAATCTTTCAGTAACCAGCCTTGAAAACAGATTTAAAATTTAGGAAAAACCCCAGAACTTAGAAAATTTTTCTGATACGGCGTGCGCCTCGACAAACCGGGCTAGTGATCACGAACCGAAAGCTTCGATAGGTGCGTATCAACTTCCCGGACGTGTGGTATTTGGCTGAACTAGATTTCGTTGTGTGTGTGCGACAAAATCGAGGCTTATCAGTCGATATACTCCGAATCAGCCCCTTTACAAACTAGCCCATAACTTCGTGTATGTTCATCATCTCGAGACAAAACTTGTGCCACTGGGAGCGTGTCATTTTTTGGTCCTGTGGGCCATGTTTGGTATGATTCTGAGAAGGTCGATCGGAGCACTATTTTGGCGGGCCGCGACCCGATCCAACGGGCGAATTTGTGTACGGCTCACCGGAATCCAACTTTGGACATTCGATTGAGTTTGTATCGTCAAACCAGACCTATAGACATATAATTTGATGAATTTAGATATCACAGATACTTGCACGCTTTTTGATGCAAAGCGGGTCCAACAGTGGATATCATTTTGACCCAAAATTATGATTTTTCCTCTGTGTCCAGAATTAGACTTTTGGGTAGGCCTTTTTATATATTTCTTTTATACCAAAAATGTTCGTAATGTTCATTTCAGCATCCGGGAATGTTTGCGGTATTTGACTTTTTATTGTTATTGATTCTGACGATCTGAGTGACTGGACTTGCTATTCTATGCGCACACCTCCAAGTAAGATACCTTGACATTATATTCTGTCTTTCATTGCTATTTTATTCCTGCTATTTCTATTCAGTTTTATTATATACTGCTTGTTCTATCATACTGAGTGTCCAAGTCAAACTTGGGTTCAAGCGACTGCATTAGTCATTTTTACTATTTTTGGTTTCTTATTTTGCATTGACCTATTACTAGATGACTATCGTTAATGTTAGGTATTGGTATATCACATATGGCCTGAACACATGCTTTATCACGAGTTGTGAGTCACATATAGGACACGTACTCGCGTAGTCGGCTGGCCACCGTTACGTATGAGATGTGCGACGGTTATGGAGTAACTGCCAATAGAATTGCATGATTAGTAGACTTGGTAGTTATTAGAGGTTCATGTACGTTATTGAGATGACATAGATAGGCATTGGGGGGCGAGAACAGTTCCATGAGGTACGTATGGGCCACGTGTGCACTCACCATTATAACTTGTAAGCTCCGCGGATGACGTAGATTTTTTCCTACTATCACTGATTTTCTTTGATGTTTACGGAATGTTACGGACGTGGTACTATTACTGACTCCCTCTTGCATTTACGGGAAGTCATAGACGTAGGCCCTTGGTGCCCAAAGAAAAGGGACTATGCCAATCCAATATAGCCAGAGTGCCCATGCGTTGGAGGTTTATTCTTAACTGCATAACCACTTTAGAATGGTTAGGCACACTATTACATGCATCTTTATTTTACTTTACAGTTTATATTGTATGTTGTTTCTTGTATCTTGTTACGTCCCTCTGAGGACCTGGTTAATTCTCCAGGCTAAGACGATCAAGACTTTCCCCAGTTGTACGGTTCTGCACTGGATCCATAGTCCGCAGAGGATGAGGTCTCGCCTTCCGATATCTAGTTCTTAGTCATAATTTGAGACTTTATAGTGGACATCTTTTTATTATTATTTTTATTTTATTTTGGGAGGTCGGACTCCAGTTATCCTAAACTATTTTTCATAGATGTTTTGTAGTGGATCTGTTTCCACCTGGTTATATATTTTGACTCTTTTACATTCTATTTGGACTATTGCTATTCTCTTGTGTTCCGTAGATAAGATGTAGTTATTCTTTGATTTTCCTATAATTATATTTTATACAGTTTATGTATATATACGAGGATTACATAGATTGTAGTATTCTTCGTATGTAGGCAGCTGGCATGTTTGGCATACCTAGTCCTACGTATATTGGGACTGAGGCGTTACTACGTATCCAGTCAGGAAATAAACAAAGTACAACCCTATTGCAATTATGTAACTCAGAACAAAATAAAGCTAGACAAACAGAGATGCGATATAACAATAAAAGAAACATGTATATGAACTAGAAGCGAATAATAAGGCCACTGGTAAGAAAATGTATAAATAAGACAAGTGGACAATGAACATGAACAAGTAAAGTCTAACAGATAGTGTGTGTGAAATACCCTTCGGTATGTGAACGACTGGGCTAATATGATACATCATATAGATGGCTATCCACAATAAATGTAACGGCCAACCCATACGGAAGGTGTTTGACTTAGCTATCCACGTTAATAATAATTGGAGTTTGTTCACATACCTACTGAGCATTTCCCCTCCCAACTCACTAAACAACAATAAACGAGCAATAATACAACAAGCCTATCGTGTCTCAACTAGATACAAAATAAAAATACAAGGATGAATAGTATTATAATATACTAAGAACATAAAGCAATAGTGTACTTGTCTTGATTATTTTAGAGTTGATGTATGTGATACAATCCCGATTTGGTTGAAAGTTCTTTTAATTATGGCTAACCACTACTAATTCGGTGAATCACCGGCCATCTATGGGTTCTATAAATTAAACAAAATATTAAACTATTTTATTAATTTCTGCAAAATTAGTATGTTATAGATCTATGTATCATCTTTCCAAAACATCAAATGGTTCATAAAACGGAGTTCGAAATCTCTCAGAATCACAAAAACAGTACGACATGTCATTTTTGGACAACTGGCACTCAAATAATTTTCTAGAAATTTATGTTCATAATTACAGAAAATAAATTAGATATTTGAAAACTAACCTTGATACGGTCCTAACAAAAAAGTTGGAGGTGAAACGGGGTCCGGAGTTGATAGCAAGGGCTTCCCGAAGTTGCTATAGCTTCAAAAAAACGAGGCTAAATTTATGACGAATTTTGGGCTATTTTGGACGAAAAAGTGAGAATTTTGAGAAAGGAAAATATGAAAGGGTATATATAATGGGTAACAATTGCTTAATTGGGAATAGAGGATTAGGTTGGAAAGGTTTTGGTGTTGGAAGATAATAAGGAAAAGTCTCTCCTTAAATAGATGCAGATTGACACATAATTTCCAAAATTGGAAGGGTCAAGAATCTAATGAGTAAATCATTCCAACAAATCCAAATCAAATCAATCTAAAAACTATATTGATCAAATCTCAATCCATAATTCATCATAATAATAATTATAAATAATATCCAATATTATCAAAGAAAAATTAACGTATATTTTCATAAGTCCAAATCTTATAAAAATAATTTAGCAAATATTTTTATTGGTCGAAGTTAATAATCATTAATTTTAAAACTAAATTAACCAAATCTAAATCTAATAATTGATACAATAATAATTCAAACTAATAATATTTACGTAATATTTTCATACACACGAAATCTAATTTTCAAAATATAATTTGGCAAAACCATTTTGTCATTCGAAAATATTTACTATTTCGTTTATAGTAAGTCAAATTAAATATTCAAATAAAATAAATCAAATTTTAAAATTTTTGGAACTGGGGTTAAACTTTGTTTTATTGTTTGAGAAGTTGTTACTCTTCGACGATTTACGGGAAGATATTACGGGCATCAAACAACTAATTTAGAGTATATAAAAGGGGTATAAATCTTGAGAAAAAAGCAACTTTTCTTCTCCATCTCTAACTTTTCTTTTGAAGTTTTCATGAACAAGTGCGGATAAAAGTCTTGTTGGTCGAAGAAAACGGAAGCCATAGAATCAATAAACTTGTGAGATCTAAATTGTTTTCATATGTGTGATTTATACTTTGAGTATTGAATGTTTTTTATGCCTAGTTTCATGGTTGTTTTGTTTAATTACTAGAGGCCCAATAGTCTATTATTCATTTCGATCTACTGCTACATTGGATATCAAATACATAATTGTTTGATTTCTATAATTTGTGAAGCAACCAAGATTTAATGAGCTGCTTTGTTTTATTAGATCTTAGGAGAAAAACTTTTGACAAAATTAAATGCAACCGCTTGTGTCAGCCCCCTAGATTTTTAGAGTATTTTATTTTTTATTTATTATTTACTACAAATATAAATATATATATATATATATATACATAAACCAGCACGTGCAGGCTCAGTTAAATCGTGTGTCTCCCCGCACACGATTTTTATCCGGTCGTCATGTCGCTTCGGACTCTTTGTGCGAATCATGTCCGTACTGGCTTTTTCATCATCGCCCCAAACGTATGCCTCTTGCACTCCGCACGCTCCAGAGCCTCATGGGATGGCCGACGTCTATCGACGCCGGCAACTCAATGCCTCTCTTCTCCTACGACGTCGAAGGCGCCCCCGACGTCTTCACGACGCCTACAACAGCCGATGTCGCCCAGCCACCCGTAGCTTTGAATTTTTGGGCACAAAAAATACCAAAATCTAGAAACTTCCTTCAAGAGTTTTGACCTAGACAAGTTCATCTTTGATTTGTTATATCATGTCCCACTCAAATATGTCTTCTTGTATTCTATTTGATTCGTACAATTTTGAGATCAATTTGGGCCGAGAAGTTATCTACAGTGAGATTTGTTGTAACTTGCAACTTAAATTCTGGACTCGACATCGATCCAACCTAAACGACCCAAAATATAATTTCAACTAATTTGTAGCCTACTACACACATGCCTAGGGTACTCCACTCAATCGAGGCCCCATGCGCTATTTAAATCAAAAGGCACATAAGACTCCATGTTAGACTTTTTAAGCCTATTTCCAAATCCGGTAATTCTTCTTGAGCTTAAACTTATCTAGCAAGTTGTAGATGACTTGGTAGGGTCATTCCCACATAGATAGGGTCATCCTATATTTTTATTTCAGATATTTGGAGACTTTAACTGGGTCAAACCTATTAGGGAAACTCAATCAATGCAAGTTTCTAAATTTGGAAACTTGTATCTTCATATGTCAATCTCTTTTGTATTTGGTTTCCAAAACCCATCAATAATAAACCCTACCCACACAAGAACAACCCATAACTGACACCCTAGCAACCCTCAATATATATATAGCATACTAACCTACCCAAAAATCTTTTCTACAAACCCTAACCTAACCCAACTTTATTGCCAACCTACTATTGCTGCTGCCCCCTTTTCTTGCTGTTATGCACCGATATTTCGACCACCTCCAGCACAACCACCTCATCCTCGACGTTCCCAAGAAACCCCCCTCCACCTTCTCAAGGCCGGCCATCACCGAAAACCACTCCTATAGGTCGCAATAGCCCGCACAAGATAGCCCAAACTTGTTGTATGAAAACACAACAGGTATATCCACATTGCAAATGCATTTTTACTATTTTTTGACATCAAAACTTCATGGGACCAAAAATTATGGGTTCCACTATGTGTCTGCTACCTTCATATAAAATTATATTCCAAAATTCTTTTTAGATTTTATAGGGCACACGTTTTACCAATGTTTGTCCAGAATTAACACTGTTCAGTGCGTGATAGTTTTGAACTGTATAAATTCACTTTTAGCATTGGGATAATGTACGAAAGCAACCATATTCCGATTACCTATAAATCTTGTTAAATAAGTTTTTCATAATTTTGTTATTTTAATGCTTGAATCATTCGATCTTTGAATGACAAAACGATGTCGTAAAACGTACCATCAACATTATTATCTTATGAGTCCCAAATAATTTTGTGTGCGTCCAATGCTCCATATTATCGAACCTCAATTCCTGATCAAGAACATTTAATATTTAAAATAATTTTCTACCATTTATTTTAGAATATTAAAGTTAGTTTATTCATCATTAAACAAGTTCTAATAACGTTGATTTATCAATGTTGGTATTAGTTTGATCATGAATTGACTTCTAAATGGATTTTTATGAAATATTAATTATACAAAATATACTTCCATAATTATAGAAAATTATTTTAGAATTAATACTAAATATTTTCTATTTATATTTTATGGAATTTTGTTAGCCATAGTATGGGTATTATGACTAGTATGTAGTTAGAAAATTCTATGAACTATATATATATATATATATATATATATAATATATATATATATAAAAAAAATATATATATATATATATATATATATATATATATATATATATAATATATATATATATATATATATATATGTGTGTGTGTGTGTGTGTGTGTGTGTGTGTGTGTGTGTGTGTGTGTGTGTCAATGATACTATTAATGTTAGTGTGGTTATTAATATTAGTTATATATTTATAGGAGTTTGTGAGATCGTGACTGGGGAGGGTGACACCGGATCAATACTTTATTCCTTTGCCGCAAATCCAGGCAAAATACCGTGCCACTGTGATCTTATTTTATTTTCTGCTATACATGGACGTGTTGTTGTTTGTTAGGATTAGATATGTTAGGAGAACGTCCAAGTGTAACTTGGGTGCCATCGATGACGGCATCGGTGACATATAGTGGGGGAGACCTAGCGTTCTAGTAGACTTCCTCGTGTTGAAGTTGTTTTTTAATAACTTCTATGACAGGTCCCGTAACATTACACGACACTGCAAGTGAGATACAATGTGTTGGCATGAGCTTGCGCTTTCGGCTAGCTACCGTTGCGAGTAGTTCATGTGTCGGTTCATATAGAGTTAGTATGAGTCTAGCTAGTGACTTGCATTGAGATATATATTGTTCGAGTCATGGATATGACTGGTGCAATACATGGGCGGGGAAGACTATTAGTAGGCGTATGAGATAGCCACCTTTAGCCTCCAAGTTGCCCGGTTATGGGTTTATAGTTTTCCGGTTATAGGTGTATTCCTAGAGGATATATCCCGGTAGCGGACGCTGATCGCACGTCAGAACACGGTCGGGCGGTTTGCTAGTATATACATAGGCCTTAGAAGATGCTGTGCTTTGTTCCATCAACTACTCATACATACCAAAGTAGTCTTCAAGTGCATTACACTTACATGGATAGTTTATCTTGTCAGTTATATTCATGTTCATGTATATTACTTTTACTGTTCATATTGTGGCTACTTGTTATATCTTGTTACGTCCCTCTTAGGACGTGGTAATCTCTCTAGGTATTAGTGGACTTCTGGCATAAAGTTATCGTGATGTGTTCTGCATGATTCAGATATTATTGGCAGTATTTCTCACTTTTGTGCCTTTTGTACTAATTATTTCTGTCTTTGCTATCATAGCCTAGCTTTACTGGACCTCTATTATTCTTTATGTTCATTCCAAAAATATATATTGATGGGCTGCAGACTATGACATATATTGTTTGTTCTTGATTTTGTTATTTATTGTGGATTAATACATAGTTGAGATATAGAGTAGATAGCATATGTTAGTTTACCTTACAGCGTACTACAATTAGGATAAGTCCAGTAAATTGGGAATACTTATTCTAGCTGTACATCTAGCATGCTTACGTCGTGGGTTCCTATATATTTTGGAACTAGAGCGTGACATATTTTTGTTGTGGCCCATGCAGGTCGAATTAGTCATTTTTGTTACGTACTATACCGAGCGAGCCTGCGGTAGGATAATATAATAGGATCTCAATCCATAACTTCCTTAAAAACACTTTTGAATTTATCCATCGTCCTTGAAGCTCGAAATTGATGTCGATCAACTTCCTTGACCTTTTTGTTTTGATTCTCGTCATTTCCTCTTTCGAAAAGACGTACGCTCATGCTTGGTGAAACATTTATTCCATTATTGGATAGAATGTAGTTGGTAGAGTATTGTAAAGGGGATGATTATTAAGAAAGGATTCGGTGTGTACCTTTATTAGGTAGACAGAACACATCGGGTTGGTAATATAGGATTTTCGTCGACGACTTAACTCTAACGAGAGACTTCAGGATCAGTAGATTACAACCCTTCTACCCTTATCTATGTTAGATAAAGATGTTTGGAGGAATCAGAAAGAACATATAGTAGGACTTTAGAGATTAGTTACAGTTCCCCACTAGAAGTGATAGTCACTCGGGTAAGACTAGTGGAAAAGGGCCAAAGGATCTCGTTATGAATAGAAAGATTCAGCGAACATCACCTAGCATTAACTTCCACCCTTACTCAATAGAAAGGTGTATAGTGGGTAGGCGTATTCATTAGTGCTACATGGTAGACTAGAAAGAGAAAATTGTAATCGCTCATTTAAAGGTTGATAGGTGATCTATGAAAGTATGGCTTAAGGTTTAAGAAATAGATTTAGTATTTATATCCTTTGAGATTAGACCAACCTAGAAAATTGAGGGTGAAATTGGAAACCTTATCTTAAGAAGACCAGTGGATCATACATATTGATATAGAATAGTAGGAATCATAGAATATCTTATAGATAGAATATTAGGGTTGGACTAAATAACATGTAGTGGTTATGAAGTAGAAGGGATCATGGAAGTAGCACCATGGGTAGGTAATAGAGATCAAAGAGGGTGAGCACCCAGCGGACTGCATCCTTAATGTGTAATACCATGATATTAGAGGTAACATCTGAGAACACCATGTCATAGGAATGAGCAAAGGGATTATAGATAAGAAGTTCTAGGGCATTATAAGTTAGGTTATGACCTTCAATAATTAGTTAGCCATAGCCTCGAGAATCAACTGCTATCCTAGAAAACCTTGATAGCAAGGCAAACACTCTAGTACAAGTAGAAGCTCGACACCCTTCATCTAACTTATCATTCGGAGCTCTGGATGTCCTAAAACTACAGGTAGGATTCATCTTTGATCATGCCACTACCCCTTCAATTATGAATACATTTTGCAACTTTTCGTCTTAAGATTTTTGTCATAAGTAGTCGTCTCATTTAGGTGAATGGGTATGGCCTATATTTCTATCATAAGTCAAGCCACACTAAGGATAAATCTTTACTCCTTTGTACCTCTGTAAATACAACATCCATATCATGGTAGGTACCAGTCATTACCTACTCAATTTTTTTTGATGAAGTCACTATGACTTAATGCTCCTTATGAATAGTCATCTTGACTTCTTCCAAGAATGACTTCCTTATCCTTTATGTAGTGCTACCATTTAGTTTCGATAACCTAGGGTTCCATGGTAGCGAGATTATAGGTCCTCACAAATTTCAGGGTCTCCCTATATTTACGAGTGATTAGGAGAATCTTCGTTCCAAATAAGCTAATAAGTTAGTAGTTCATGACACCCACTTTCTAATCAGAGTATTTGGTGTCCGCTATCGTGACTTTGATATTTGGAGCGCAAAACTAGTTGTTACATTCAAACAAATTTTATATACATGACCTAGACGAGTCCACCTTCGATTATACCTAGCATGTACCACTCAAACGTGTTCGGGCCTAGGGTCCTAACCTTAGCCCCGCGATACCATTGACCATTCCAACCTAAATAGGAGACTCGACCTCGACCCAACCCTTTCGACCCATTATACGATTTTAGAGGCCAGGCTGTTAAACCTAGTGTTAGACATAGCACCTCAAGATAACATGACTCCCTTGTGATAAATTTTAGGGAGTTTTTTAGAAATAGAATAGCTTGGTTAGCCATATATTTAAAGCTGGACCTAAGATTGTGTAGAACCATTATTTATGGAATTTTTAAGATATTATTCCATGCTTCACGAGATAAGGTAAATTGCTAAGGTGGGTAGAATTTTATAGATATTCCCCTAAGATGAAAGTTAGAATATAGTACATTGTTGGATTTGATCCTATCGAGAGACCATAAGATTACTAGACTAATCTATGTTACCCTTTGCCTAAGATATACCCTTGAAGAAAAGTACCAGGGATTTTTATCGAGTGCTAATATCATGATAGGTGACCTAGAAGTATTAGATAGAGTATGAAAGTTTGAGTTAGGCTAGACGACTATCTCTACATATGGTAAGACTATCCTTGAAACGATCTATAAAACACCGTGACTAGAAGATTGACCAATGGGTGTGTGTATCTGTTCAGCTACGCCTCGACCTTGTCTAGCAGATAGATACAAAATTTTAGGTGTACTTGTAAGAATTTTATAGCCTGTTGACAGTCAGAAGAAGTAGAGTATTTTTTTTTTGTTGAAGACCTGGCTTATATAGGATGACTGTTGAGTTAGTAATAATTTCTTCTTATAGAGTTGCTAACCAATAACATCATGATGGTACTTAGAACTACTTAGAAAGCATTGATTTCATTCCGTAATACCTAAGTTTTGTATTCCATATAGGAAGCTGTACTGTTCTTGACATTGACTTTTGTTATTGTCATCACATAAGTTAGGATAGACCTAGAACTAAGGATACCTTATTTTCTAGTAGGTTATGTGAACTTAGAATCCCAATAGTAGTAGTGTCCTTTAGAAATCATGTTTATCTAGTTTCTTTTATATCATGTTTTAAATTTGAGGACAACATATAAGACCAAGCAGACGTCTAGAAGGACATCTTCAACAGAAGGCCATCTTCTACCAGACAAAGGAGCTCCCGAATTGTCACTTTTGCGACAAGAAGAGATATGTTCAGAAGAATTGCAAGAAGAATTTAGGACGGTGCCATGGATTATTTGTTATTATTAATATTATTTGTTGTTATATTATTGTATGTTTAATTTTGAAGACAAAATTTCCTAAGGTGGATAGGTTATAAGTCCCTAGATTTTTATAGTTATTTCTTTTATTTATTTTTATTATTTTTATTTAGTATAGTTATTAATATATATTTTTTTACTTTTATTCATGATCATACAATACACTCTTCCTTAGCTTTGAATTTTGGTGCACATGAAATACCAAACTGTAGAAACTTTTTTCGTGAGTTTTGACCTAGACAAGTTTATCTTCAATTTAGTTTATCATGTCCCACTTATATATGTCTTCTTGTATTCTATTTGTTTGGCACAACTTCGGGGTCAATTTAGGCCAAGAAGTTATCTACCGTGAGATTTGTTGTAACTTCCAACTTAAATTTTGGACTCGACATCAATCCAACATAAATGACCCAATAGAAGACTTCGACTATTTTTTAGCCTACTACACACATGCCTATGGTGTCCCACTCAATCGAGGCCCCATGTGCTATTTAAATTCAAAGGCACATAAGACTCCATATTTAATTTTAAGCCTATTTACAAATTGGATAATTCTTCTTGAGCCTAAACTTGTCTAACAAGTTGTAGATGACTTATTAGGATCATCCCCACATAGATAGGGTCATCCTAGATTTTTATTTCAGATTTTTGGCGACTTTAATTGGGTCAAACCTATTAGGGAAACTCAATCAATACAAGTTTCTAAATTTGGAAACTTGTATCTTCATATGTCAATCTCTCTTGTATTTGGTTTCCAAAACCCATCAATAATAAACCCTACCCATACAGGAACAGCCCATAACCGACACCCTAGCAACCCTCAATATAAATGTAGCATACTAACCTACCCAAAAATCCTTTCTACAAACCCTAACCCAACCCAACTTTACTGTCGACCTACTATTGTTGCTGCCCCCTTTTCTTACTGTTCTGCATCGACATTTCGACCACCTCCAGCCCAACCACCTCATCCTCGACGTTCCCAAGGACCCCCTCCACCTTCTCAAGGTCGGCCATCACCGAAAACCACTCCTATAGGTCGCAACAGCCCGCACAAGATAGCCCAAACTTGTTGTATGAAAACACAACAGGTATATCCACATTGTAAATGCATTTTTACTATTTTTTGACATCAAAACTTCTTGGGACCAAAAATTATGGGTTCCACTATGTGTCTGCTGTTTGCCATTGATTGTAAAAGTACAGAACAATTATCGGAGGACTGAACTTTGACTCACAATACAAACTCGCTCGTACAAAGAAAGCCTAGGGACGGAAACCTAGGTACAGCAGTCTAAGTACGATTGTTTATTTTAGATTCTGGGGGGTGACGATAGAGGCTCGGGAAAGCGACGGCCGCTCTGCCTTACTCCTTGGACGATCGGTACGCAGCCTTGACTCGGAGAAGATCTGCTTGGTCGTTGACGAAGAAATGCCTTCTTGCTCTCTCTCTGATTGCTCTTCGGGCTTCTCTCTCTCTATGTATATTCTCTCTCTGACTATGGGGGAAGTCTCCCTGTGTATACGTATTCTTCTCTGATTCTTTTTTTTGTATATCTCTCTATATCTCACAAGGGAATGGCACCTTGCTATTATAATAGTGGGATGTGATCGCTAGTGTTGCCAATGATTAGCTCTTGGAGATGGCGGCGGCCTGGGGATTGATCAATCCAGGCCGTTCGTTTTTGATTGTGACGAATCAGAACCATTAAAGGTAGATTACACCAAATCCCCATTAGCAATTAATGCTGATTGGCATAAATCTTCCTTATAATGATTCTCTCATATCTGCGAATAAATCAAATTTATTCTCCTGCCACGTGCTCCAGATCATTGGGATTCGACCCGATCTTGGATTGCCATAAATCTGGGAGATTGATCGGCTGAGGACACGTGTCCTGAGAGCCAATGGTGAGACTGGAACCGCATGCAGATTGGGTCGCATGAGATTTGGGCCGCATAAATTTTGGGCCGTATAAGACTTGGGACACGTGTCAGGGCTGTCTGGGCAGTGGCCCCCTCCTTCAGACTTCTGAACCATATGATGAGCCGTATGAACCGCATAATGGTGTGTCTGCTTGAGCCGCATGGGCATGATCTTCTTGAGCCACATAGGGATGATTCCACTCGAGCCGCATGGGACAGCTTCACTCTGAACCGCATGGGAAGTCTTCACTTGAGCCGCATAAGCACACCCACGTGGCAGGGCCACGTGGCATTTTGTTGTTCTCGGGGGATCGTGTCAGAGATTTCTTTCTCTTCCCTAGAGATTCATCATCATAACAGAGTCAAATTACCTGCTTTGGTGTCAGGTCTGTCAACTTTTCAGAGGGGTCAGCCGTCAAAGCAATTAATGCAGCATGGATCGGAGGGGAGCACTGTCACGCCACGTGTCTTTGAGCCGCATGGAATGCCTCGGCCGCATAGGACTCTTCGAGCTTTTGAGCCGCATGTTGTATCTGGGCCGCATGAAGCTCCCAGGAATTTTGAGCTGCATGAAGCTTCCTGGGTTCTGTGCGCATGAAGAATGTTTCATGACGCCGTATGAAGGACGTCTCATGACCGAGCCGCATGAGGAATGTCCCATGACCGAGCGTATGAGAGACGTCTCATAGCCGAGCCACATGAAGGACGTCTCATGACCGAGCCGCATGAGGAATGTCTCATGACCGAGCCGCATGAAGGACGTCTCATGCCTCGCATGAGGAATGTCTCGATCAACCTGTGCACTCGCTTTGTGGGCCCGGGTATCCCGAGTATACGAGTGCGTAGGTATCATATTTGCTCCCCGATATGGGCCTAGTGAAAACACTTGCCCTCGATCTTTGTTGGGGACTCTTGAGAACCACTCTGTCCGTTTGCTGTCGGGGGCTGGACACGGACAGTTCTGTACAACTTTCATCAGAGGCCCGCTTAGCGGGACGCTCTTGATGGTCAGAGGTTGGACAGCTGACTAAGCTCGATGACCCGCGCTGCCCTGGACTTCTTTGACTTAGCACCCGAAGGTGCGTAATAGGAAGAGTCCAAGTTTGGAGGGAGGGAAGAGAAGTTGGTGCCCTTTTCAAAGGAGGTAAGGGGGCTCTATTTATAGAATGGAGTGAGCCCTTTTTCTTCTCCTTTCCGATGTGGGACTAAAAGAAATATTTTCCATGCTTCTACATCTGCTACCTTCATATAAATTATATTCCAAAATTCTTTTTAGACTTTTTAAGCCTATTTCCAAATCCGGTAATTCTTCTTGAGCTTAAACTTATCTAGCAAGTTGTAGATGACTTGGTAGGGTCATTCCCACATAGATAGGGTCATCCTAGATTTTTATTTCAGATTTTTGGAGACTTTAATTGGGTCAAACCAATTAGGAAAACTCAATCAGTGCAAGTTTCTAAATTTAGAAACTTGTATCTTCATATGTCAATCTCTCTTGTATTTGGTTTCCAAAAATCAATACTCAACTCTATCCGCACAAGAATGGCCCATTACCGACGCCCTACAACCCTATATATAAATATATATAATTATATATATATATATATATAAAAATATATATATATATATATATATATATATATATATAATATATAACCTACCCAAAAAAAATATATATATACATATAACCTACCCAAAAACCCTCTCTACAAACCCTAACCCAATCCAACTCCATTGCCGACCGACTGTTATTGTCCCCTTTCTTGCTGCTGTGCGCCAACTTGTCGACCACCTCCAGCCCAACAACCTCAATTTTTGACATTCCCAAGTCCCCCCTCCACCTTCTCAAGGCCGGGCATCACCGAAAACCACCCCTATAGGTCGCAACAGCCCGCACAACACAGCATCATCTCGTTGTCCAAAAACACAGCAGGTATGTCCATATTGTGAATATATTTTCTCCACTCCTAGACATCAAAACTTCACGGCACCAAAAATTAGGGGTTCCCCTATGTGTCTACTACCTTCATATAAAATTTCGTGTCCAAATTCTTTCAAGATTTTTCGGGATACACGTTTTATCAAAGTGTGTCCAGAATTGATATTGTTCCGTGTGTGACAGTTTGATCTATATAACTTCACTTTTACCATCGGTATCATATATGAAAATGATCATATTTTGATTACCTATAATTCTCGTTGAATTATTTTTTCATAATTTTGTTGTTTTAATGCTTGAATCATTCAATCTTTGAAGGACAAAATTATGTCGTAAAACAAACCATGAACATTACCATCTTGTTAGTCCCAAATAATTTTGTGTGCATGCATCCAATGATCCATATTATTGACCCACGACTCATGATCATGAATATTTGATTTATTAAAGTTAGTTTATTCATTGTTAAACAAGTTCTAATAATGTTGATTTATCAAGATTGATATTAGTTTGATCATGAATTGACTTCTAAATGGTTTTCTATGCAATATTAATTATACAAAATATATTTCCAGAATTATAGAGAATTTTCAGAATTAATACTGAATATTTTTTATTTACATTTTGTGGAATTTTGTTAGCCCTGTAGGAATATTATGAGTAGTATGTATTATGACTAGTTATAGTTAGATAATTCTATGTACTCTTTATATATATATATATATATATATATCTATATATATGTGTGTGTGTGTGTGTGTGTGTGTGAAATATATATAATATATATATATATATATAAAAAAAAAAGAAATATATATATATAAATATATATATATATATATATATATGTGTGTGTGTGTGTGTGTGTGTGTGTGTGTGGTGTGTGTGGTGGGTGTGTGTTTTTGTGTGTGTGTGTGTGTGTGAAAATATATATATGTGTGTGTGTGTGTGTGTGTGTGTGTGTGTGTGTTGTGTTGTGTGGTTTCAATGATAGTAATAATTTTAGTGTGGATATTAATATTAGTTATATATTTATAGGAGTTTGTGAGACCGTGACTGCGGAGGGTGACGCCAGATCGATACTTTATTCCTTTGATGCAAATCCAGGCAAGATACCGTGCCATTGTGATATTTTTTATTTTCTGCTATACATGGACGTGTTGTTGTGTGTTAGGATTAGATATGTTAGGAGAGCGTCCAAGTGTAACTTGGGTGCTATCGATGACATATAGGGGGGTGTGTGTAACCTAGCGTGGTACTAGACTTCCTCGTGTTGAAGTTTTTTTTCAATGACTTCTATGACTGGTCACGTACTATTACACGATATTGTGAGTGAGATATATTGTGTTGGCACGAGCTTACGCATTAGGCTAGCTACCGGTGCGAGCGATTCGTGTGTCGGTTCATATAGAGTTAGTGTGCGTCTAGCTAGTGACTTGCATTGAGATATGTATTGTTCGAGTCATGGATATGACTGGTGCAAGACATTGGCGGGGAAGACTATTAGTAGACGTATGAGATAGCCACCTTTAGCCTCATAGTTGTCCAGTTATGGGTTCATTTTTCGGTTATGGGTGTATTGCTAGGGGATATATCCGGCAGAAGCCGCTGACCGCGCGTCAAAACATGGTCAAAAGGTATGCTAGTATATACATAAGCCTCTAGCGGATGCTATGTTTTTTTACCTACTCATACGTACCAAAGTAGTCTTCAAGTGCATTATACGTACATGGATAGTTAACTTGTCAGTTATATGCATGTTCATGTATATTACTTTTATTATTCATATTGTGGCTAGTTGTTGTATCTTGTTATGTCCCTCTGAGGATCTGTGATCTATCTAGGTGTCAGTGGACTTCCGGCATGAGGTTATCGTGAAGTGTTCTGCAGGATTCAGGTATTGTTGGCAGTATTTCTTATTATCACTTTTGCGTCATTGTACTACTTATTTATGTCTTTGCTGTCATAGCCTAGCTTTACTATACCTCTATTATTCTTTGGGTCATTCCAAACATATATGTTGATGGGCTGCAGACCGTGACATATATTGTTTGTTCTTGATTTGTTCTTTGTTGTGTACTGAGGCATAGTTGAGATATAGATTAGATAGCATATGTTAGTTTACCTTACAACGTATTACGATTAGGATAAGTCCATTAAATTGGGAATACTTATTCTAGCCGTACAGTTGGCATGCTTATGTCCTGTGTTCCGATATATTTTAGAACTGGGGCGTGACAGCTTGTGCTTGCGTTATTTTGCTTCATCGATCTCTTGGTTCTTTAAGAAATTGCTCGATTAAATCTTCGGTGGTTGCCTTTGATTATTTAGAAAAATAATTAGATCATTTGTTTCTAATTAACTAAGTATAAGAGAAAGAGGAAAATACTTCCAATGGCGAACATTAAAGTATGAGTTAATTTATGCTTGCATTAATGACCAATTTTAAGATCACAATGGTTAATGTTTACTGAGACCAATATTTGTTCCCTTGATTGATTTCAATATTTTAATTATTTTAGCTCTTTTTAATTTGCTTTTATTATATTCAAAACTATCTCCCCCCTCACCCTTGTTCACATAGCATAAAGGTACACTAACAGCTCTTCGTGGGATCGATCCTTACTCTCACTAGTACATATAATTTGAAGAGTAAAGGTTTTACTTTTGGGTTCCTTCGCCAGCACACAATAGTCGATCCTAGTGTATCAATAAGAGGGTCCATAAGCAAGTCAACTGCAAATGCTAAGGACATGGAGATTAGTAAATAAATGCTAATATACATCTATCAATTTCTATATGAGAAAGTATATGCATGTCAAATTTGTAGCATTTGTGGTGATGGCATGTCGGAGGCATTTTCAAGTTAATTGATGAAAGTTTTGGAAAGTGCGCGAACATCTCGTCTTAGAAAAATACACGACTGGTGGACAATTTGATTGTCTCTTCCTGAATATGCTAATATTGCTACTACAGTCAGAGTACACTAGTTTGGCTCTCTCTTTCTGAATACGCCAATATTACTATATTAGTCAGAGTAAGATAGTTTGGCTATCTCTTTCTGAATACGCCAATATTGTACTTTAGTTAGATGATGCTAGTTTGGCTATCTTCCTGAATACGCCCATATTGTTACTTCAATCAGAGTAAGCTAGTTTGTCTATCTCTTTCTGAATACGCCAATATTGTCACTTTAGTCAAAGTATGCAAGTTTTGTTATCTTTTCCTAAATATGCCAATATTGCTACTTCAATTAGAGTACACTAGTTTGGCTATCTCTTCCTGAATATGCTAATGTGGCTACTTTTGTTCTGAGGATGCTCTCTTCATAAATACAACAATATTGTTATTTTAGTCAGAGGATTTGTTCATTTGAAGACTTGTTCACTTCGAAGATATGTTTACTTTGAAGACACCAGAGCTTGGACACTTATAGTCATCTGGTGTTCATCCTTTCTGAAGTTTCAGACTGTTAAATTCTCTGCAAGATATTGTGCATATTCTTGCTCAACAGAATTATGCACTAGACAATTTCTTTTTCAGGATATGGATAGAGTTATGCACGGTTATGTTGGAGGTAGTCTCTTCAGCATATTGACAGAGTTATACGCTACTATGTTAAAGACAGTGACTCTTTAGCCTAGTGACAAAGTTTATGCACCATCATGAGTCTCCCAAATACATTGACAGAAGCTATGTGACAAAATAGAGATTGCATTGAAAATTCAAATACAATTTTATTTCAAAACCATGGTTACATATGAGGGAGATCCATTACATCGTAGATTTTTATTTCAAATTAATAGTTACATATGATGGAGATTTATTATTCTGGATCATAATATTCAGATTCTCCATAAAGGAGTCCTACATCAATATAAACCACAGTATATGAAAGATGTTGCACTAAAAATGGAAATTATAAAGGGTTTGGCGCTACCTCCGACTAGGTACTCTGAACCTTGCCTTCTAGAAGAGCTGTCGAACTTGAGCCACATGTTATGCATTTACAAGCAAGGGCTCCCTCTATATCTTTGGTAGTATGCTTCGGCAAGACAATACAGAACTGGGCATGCATAAAGCAAATACTCTCCGCCGCCTGCCAACATTACTCATCACTGGCAGTATTTTTTTGGGATATACACCCAATCTCGTTATGAGCACCGCAATAATGACACAGCCAGTACGAACTCTGTTTGATGGGGCGCA
>JANAVB010015987.1:0-46669 GCA_029216955.1 Iris pallida
GTTAGTAGTACACTTTGTGTGTATTGAATAAGACCACTTGAGGTTGTTCTCTTTTTACTGACTAGGTGAGAGAACAAACACCTCATTTATTATGGATGATTGTGCTCTTAATCTAGATAGAATAACAGACATGTATATGTAGAGTGTATTACTTTGACTTATAAAAGAGTGAGATTCATTATGGGTCAATAACCTCTATGAATTGGAAAATGGCATTGAGTGTATGATGGGCTATTGATTATAAAAGAAATTCATGTCCCGATATATCGTATGGATTAATCCATGGTCCTAGAGATCCAGTTCCATCATGTGTCGTGCCTCCGGATTTCGTGCCCGCGCTGAAACTCCGCGGAAGGCCCCGTCGACTACGTCGAACCGTCGCCCTTCCTAAATATAATGTCGATGCCCAGGATCTCCACCACCAATAGAATCCCTCGAATCGAGGAGCTCCAGTGCTCGTGGATCCCCGCACAACCACGCCAATAACGACCGACTAAATCCGAGCTCCTCGCCTCCTCCTCCCCGTAGTCGAATTCAGGTAGCCTGAGATGACGTTGGTGTTTTTTCCTTTGGACTAGAATAAATTTGTCCCACATCGGCTACACCCCCAAGTGGGTATCTCAATATAATGTATTACATGTGTTGAGGTGTGCACATGGGGTGTGGTGGGGCACATGTGTGGGCCATATGGGGCTATTTTCCTAGGAGGAAAACGAATTAACTCCTCAAAGAAAGTATGTATGCTTTCTGTCGCTTGGACTCGGACACGGGCTTAAGGGCACAAAGTGGCACATCGCGCATGTGCAGGTGTAGGCACAGACTAGTATTTTTATCCCACATCGGATAGGAGAAGAGGTGGAGTTTCTATTCCTCTCTATAAATAGAGCCGCCTAGCCTCCTTTTGGAGGTACAAAATTAAAAGAAAAAGGAAGCCCGTTGAGTCCAGAGAGTTCGTTCGAGTCTCAAAAGAGTTGACTACGAGCGTTCCAGAAGTTTTTTGTGAACTTGCTGGTTCTTAGAAGTAGATCACGACGGCCGAATCTTGATTTGAGCAACGGTGGTCTTTACCACCATAGCAAGAATAATAATTTATTATATCTTCTTCTCCTTTCTTCTTCTACTTATACATGTTCTATTTCAATTGCAAAATTTTTGCAAAGGAAGAACGAATTCTATTTTATAATCTATTGCGTCCTAGTTGCAACACGTTTACAAGAAAGAACGAGAAGTCTGTTATGTCTGCCTGCAACTGCGTTTGCAAGGATAAGCCCTCTGTGCCTGCAACTATGTTTGCAAGGATAAATCCTCTGTTCCTGCAACTGGTTTGCTAAGACAAATCCTCTATGCTTGCAACTGTGTTTGCAAGGATTTACATTTTGTTCTGTTTGGTTGCAACTGTGTTTCTAATCAAGAAAATCTGTTCTTGTACTTTGTTCTTCCATTATCGACCTGTTTTGGGAACAAAAATCTCAAATCAAGTCCGGATTAGATAGAGAACTGTGTATCCATGGAGGATGATACACATGACATGACATATCGGATATGGTAATAGTACATGGAGATTACAAATGCTAGAGAGGATGATAAGATTCTCAAGAAGCATCTCAAGCCAGTTGAGAAGAAGATCAAGGTATTTGTGCGCATGGCTCAATAGTACGCATAAGATCTGTTCAGATTACACATATATATACGCATGGGTCTATTCAGATAATATACATAGGTTTTATTCAGATCATACATACGCATGCACATGGATTCTGCTCACCTTGGAGCTTAGTTTTTGCTCCAACTATGAGCATAGGAGTGCATGACGATATCGACGCATGACTGCATATACGTATGGTGGAGTCTGCGTATGACTGCATATATGCTATCTATATATACATGTAGGGTGCTGCATATCTTGGCACATGGGTCTGCTCAGATGCGACGCATAGGTCTGCTCGGATGAGGCATATGGGACGGCCCTGATGATGTACATAGATTGACGTATAGTTTTTGCTACAATATGTGCATGGTTTCGACTGTATAAGCACAAATATTCTCCAGGAGTATAATAATTCTACATGAAGACAGTTCTATCTTGGTGGGGTTAGTTACAACTGTCGCTTGGAGGGTCATCTGAAGGAGAATTACAAATTTAATTCAAAACCAAAATAGTAAGGTAAAGCTAAACTTGGTTGTTTTGATTACTTAACTTGGTTGCTATGTATGCACAAGTTGAGTCATATAGTATGGTAGCTAACTAGTGGGTGGACACTGGTGCATCTGTCATACGTGCTCTAGAATGAGCTATTAATCTAAGACGAGCCTAGATGTGATAAAGGTATAAAGGCGAACATATTGCTAGTAGAAGATATGATGATCGGGACAGTGGTTTGGAACCACCAATATTTCAAGGACACTGGAGTGTGAGTAGTATCTTCAGAGATTTCCCATGGCCTGATCTTAGGAAGTATGATGTCCGATACAGACTTAAAGATGGACATTCGTACTAGCCAGATAGTTATTTATTGGCGAGGAACATGCTTCGGATAGGTGTTCAGTACTGAAGGGATTTTGAACATCTGCTTATGTCAATGGAGTATTCTTATTAAGTTGTAAAAGAAGGGACTAAGAGTTGTCCTATGTAATAGCAGTCTCAAGATTTCTAGTGTAGGCCATATCTCCAGTATGTGGGGTTAAGGAGATTGATGGATGTGAAGTTTGTGTAGGGACAAAGACTGTTAGAAAGCTGCTCAGGCAATTGAACCAAAGTACAGATCTTTTGGCGTTTGTACACTCAGATATCTGTGACTTCTATAAATTCTCCACAGAGACCGAATTAAAGTGTTTCACGAAGTACACGTTCGCATCTCTCCTTAATTTGAAGGACAGAACGTTCGAGAAGTTCAGGAACTTTAGGGCTGAAGTTGAACGTCTAGCTGGTCGACAACTCGAGAGACTCAGAAGTGGTTGAGACAGAGAGTATTACTTTCTTGGATTCACATTGTTATGCAACGAACATGGAATTAGCAATTAAACGATAGATTTGTAGTCTCTTTATATACTCAGGATTGATCAAGGTGGAGAGTATCATTTTTTTGGATTTGTATTGTTCTGCTGCGAACATGGAATTGACTATAAAATGACTTTTCCGTAATATCGCTAATCCAAAAGTGTTTCATAGAGGAAGATCATGACGCTGTTAGTGATGATGATATCTACAGTATGGATCTGCCAATATGCTTCTGGGGATAGATTGCGTGTACGGCTACATTTATTCTTGAATAAAGTACCGTTCGCATATCTGACTATAATTCTTATTAACATTGGTTCAATGTTAGACCTGAATTGAATATCATTCGAGTGCGGGAGTGTCTAGTATACGCGAAGCTTCCGGATATCAAGATTCAGAAGCTAGGGACGAAGACCAAGAAGACCATATTTCTGGAAAAGTTGTTGAAAACTACGTTCAGAGATCCTTTGATATTGTATCATTCATATCATTGAGTCTCACGATGCGAAATTCTTTGCATACAAGTTTGCTAGGGACAAGAATGATGTTCCGGAGAATATTGTTGGTGCCAAAGAAGTAAGTACTTCCAAAGAAGGAGTTATCCAGAGGAAGGTTGTCGTAGATGAGACAATGCTTGAACTAGTATTCATTGAGCTACTAGCAAAGCGAGTGTGAAGACCGAAAGATTTTGGAGATGACTTTATCATCCATCATATAGAGGCTAATGAGACGAAGAAGAACAGAGATGCGAGTCAATGATGAGATTGACTCCATAACATCTAATTCAATTGGGTGTTGGTTAATCTGTTGAAGGAGATAAACCCATGAAATCTTCTAAAAGACGAAGACGAAGACCATATGAAGGCTAGTAGCTATAATGGTTTGCTCAGAATAGGAGATTGATGAGTTTGACACAGATGCTCAGTAGCTAAGGTGTCAACTGTCAAGATAACGATGGTGGATAGGGATATGACTTGAGGGATTCTCATGCAACAGTCAGATGGATTTATCATTCACGGTCTTGACGACAAAGTCTGTATGATTGGTGAAATCCATGTACGACATGATACAAGCTCCTATTGTGGCATAAAAAGTTTGACCTAGTCGACACGTCAAATGGCTACAGGATCAGCAGGACTTATATGTGTGCTTACACGAAGTTCACTAGTAAAAGAGGAGTCATCATTTGTCTCTATGTGGACGACATACTAATGTGTCACTAGAACAAAGAAGTTCCTCACGTCCAAATTTTATATGAAGGACATGGGAGATACAGATGTCATCTGGGGATTTAGATAATTCGAACAGAAGTTGAGCTTGCTCTATCACAAGCTTACGTACTATGTGAAAGTTGCTCACATGCTATAGATATTAGGATTTTCCAGGGGTCGATACTCCATATAGGTATCAAAAGGTGAAGCCAAATTTTGGAGAAAGCATCAACAACTGGTATACTCAAGCGCCATCGGGAGTTTGATGTATACTACAAGTATTAACAAGCCTGACATGGATATTGTTGTAGGCATGCTGAGTCAGTTCACGAGCCATCCAGATGATGATCATTGGAAAGCTGTAAAGAGAATGATAGGATATATTTCAGGGACTCAAAAGGATGCACTACAACGGTTATCCAACAGTGGTAGAAGGCTTCCGTAATGCCGGTCAGTACTCAAAAGAAGAGGCTACATCTTTAGTATGATTGGTTCTACTATATCGAGGAAGTCAAAGAAGTAGATCCATGGGTGGTGCTGCTATATCAAGAAAGTCAAAGAATCATACCTTTTTCTCACTGTAGAATCTGAGTTCTGTCAGCTGCAGTGAATAAAACAGAATTGCTTTGGGTATGAAGCAAAATGGCTTGAAGATCTCAGGAACGATATTCATATGGTTGTTACACAAATTCGGGTGATGACGATGTATTGTGAGAACCAGGTGGCTACAGTAGAGGTATTAGTTGATCTTTTCAGTGATAAGAAGAGAATTATGCGTCTAGGGAACAAGGTACTGAATGAGCGCATCAAGCATGGATCATTATAGTGGATGAAGATTCAGAGCCAGAAGAACCAGGCAGATTCTTCTATCAAGGCCTCAAGCACCAGCTGATCAAGGACGAAGCAAGGAAATGGCTTGACAGACCTCTGATATTGTGTCTCTGCAATCCTACCATAAAGTTTTATGCTATTAGTTCAAAGAGAAATCTACTAGACATCTAGCTTTTGGTTCAATGAAGGACTATTAACTAGAAGAATATCATGAACAGTGGATAGTCCTTTGAGATATTGAGGGATTATAGTCCTAGAACTACTGTTCTCTACTATTTGTTCTTTATGTAACAAAATCCTGTAGGAGGATGGCTTAGACGCCGTAATGAGTTCTCAGACATTTTGAATGTCCGACGTGTTTACAGGAAGCACAAGTAGCACAGAACTACAAAGGAGCATAGTACTCCATGCTACAGTGGGGTGACGCCACATGAGGTACCTCGAAAGAGTAAAGCTTCGGCTTCAGGCTATATCACTATGGTTTAGCGTCGCACATAGGTTGGTAGCCTAATGTTGTAAAGTAAAAGAGTGGTAAGTAGCACTAAAAAAAGGCCGGTGACCTCATATTACAGTGGTGTGACACCACCAAGAGGTACCTAGTAAGGATAAATTATCGTCTACGCGGGGAATGTCATAGCGGCGTAACACCGCAAGAAAGCACAAGGCTTCATGCAGGATAGTATGGCATTAAAAGATGTTGGGACCTCATGACACCACGATGAGATGTAGCCTTGGCTTTGGGCCATATCATAGTGGCATAGCACCGCAAGGAAGCACAAGGCTTCAGGCTAGGACTCTTAAAAGAACTCACCTAGAGTGTATGAAAAGTGATATAGGTCGTCTCTTGAGGGTAAGCTTGTAGAAAACCAATATACATATACCAAAACTAGGCGGGCACAGGGCCTTTAATGTACAACTAGAAGCACAGATGATGTCAATGTGTGAGTAAAAAGAATTACAGCTATGGTGTAGGATTCAAGGCTTAGTCCATTCTTGTATCATACTAAAGGGAACATATATCATAATGCATGATGGTAGTCATTGTATGGAATGCTCAACCCAGATATTAAAAAATATGGGAGATTGTTGGTATTTTTGCCTTTGGACTAGTGTAAAATAGTACCACATCGGCTACACCACCAAGTGAGTATCTCAATATAATGTTTTACATGTATTAAGGTGTGCACATGGGGTGTGTGGGGCACAAGTGGGTGCCATGTGGGGGTATTTTTTTAGGAGAAAAAAGGATTGAATTCTCAAAGAAAGTATGTATGCTTTTGGTTGCTCGCACTTAGACTCGGACACGGATACAGACATGGGCTAAAGGGTATAAAGTAGTATGTGGCGCATGCAGGGGCGCATGCACGGGTATAGGCACAGATTAACTCACGACTCAGCTGATTGTCGGATGGTCTAAAATATCAAATATTTGTTGAATGTTGGGTATTTTAGTTGTACATCAGATAGGAGAAGAGGTGGAGTTTCTATTCCTCTCTATAGTTAGAGCCCACTGTCCTCCTTTTGGAGACAAACAAAATTAAAAGAAAAATAAAGCCAGTTGAGTCTAGGAAGTCCGTTCGAGTCATATAACCCCTCTGGTCGTGATAAGTCACAAAAGAGTAGACTACGAGCATTCTAGAAGTTCTTTGTGAACTTATTGGTTTCCGGGAGCAGATCGCGACAGGAGAATCTTTCTTTGAACAACGAGGTCTTCACTACCCTAACAAGAATAATAATTTATTATTATAACTTATTCTCCTTTCTTTTTCTACTTGTGAACACTCTATCTCAACTACAACAACGTTTGCTAAGAAGAACGAGTTCTATTTTGTAATCCGTTCTGTCCCAATTGCAACACGTTTGCAAGGAAAAATAGGAAGTTTGTTTTGTCTGCCTGCAACTATATTTGTAAGAATAAATCCTCTGTGCCTGCAACTGTGTTTGTAAGGATAAACCCTCTGTGCCTGCAACTGTGTTTAGCAGGATAAACCGTCTGTAATCGAGAACCTTTGTTCTGTTTGGTTGCATTATGTTCTGTTTGGTTGCAATTGTGCTTGTAATCGAGAACCTTTGTTCTTAGCCTTTGTTCTTCCATCATTGTTATGTTTCAGAATCAACAGATGAAACCTTTTTTGAGTATTTCCCGATTGGGATCGATGGCTCTCTCCCTCTGTTGCTTTATCAGAGAGTTTCATTTTAAGGTATAATTTCACTTAAACCCTCTTATACCTTTTAACTATCAGTTACTTCTTTTGCAAAACAATAAATCTATTCTAATAGGCTTCACCATAATATATATATATATTATATATATATATATATATAATATATATATATATATATATATATATATAGATATATATATATATATATAATAAATATATATATTATATATATATATAGGTATAACTAAGAACCCTACTAGCTTCTCAGGCTTCAGACCTATTAGTCTGTACAATTATATTAATAAAAAAATTCGAAGTTACTTGCTAGGAGGTTAGCTGAATTTCTTCCAAAAATTATTTTTCCAGAGCAAAGTGGTTTTGTAAAAGGCAGAGAAACTGTGGATAACATTGTGCTTGCCCAAGAAATGATAAGCATGCTTACT
The DNA here is from genome assembly GCA_029216955.1 of Iris pallida. NCBI lineage: Eukaryota > Viridiplantae > Streptophyta > Magnoliopsida > Asparagales > Iridaceae > Iris > Iris pallida. The sequence goes on from JANAVB010015987.1 coordinate 7,649, forward strand.
CATGACAATTGGGAGGAAATATTGCCATGAAACTTGATATGAGCAAAGATTATGATCGGGTAAACAGGAGTTTTTTGATAGACGTTCTTCGAAGTTTTGTGTTTTCGGAAAATAGGATTAGCATGATCTGTTTGTTGCTTAGCAACGTGTAGTTTTCTACGTTGATTAATGAAAATTCTTCAAGTTTCTTCCATGCTTTTAGGGTTATTCGACAAGGAGATCCAATATCGCCTGTATTGTTTATGATTACGACGGAGGCTCTAAGTCGTAATCTTCAAAGGCTTGGATAATCTACGGGGTACACAGGCTATTATTCACCTACTGGTCGACCTCATGTGACTCATCTTGCTTATGCAGATGACATTTTGCTTTTCTCTGGGGGAGATAAGCAATCTCTACATAAACTCAAACAAGTGCTCATGGCTTATGAGTTGTCTTATGGTCAGAGGATTAATAGAGATAATATGTATATGGCATAATCATTTGGTCTTGAAAGATTATTGGAGTTGGCTACTCTTATGGGATTTCAAGTGGCTAACCCACCGCTCACATATCTTAACTGCCCCTCATGGTGGGGATAAGAAATGGGGCTATGTTCGATGAATTGATTGGCAAAGTTCGAGCTTGTATCCTTGGATGGCATAATAAATATTTATCTCCTGGTGGTAACTAACACTATTAAAATCGGTGTTGACATCGATACCTATATATACTTTGGCGGTTAGTAACCCTCCGGAATGCATTCACACATGTTGAAGTGATGTTCGACGAATTCTTTTGGGGAGCTAAAGATAGCTTTAAGAAGCAGTCATGGCTCAACTGGTCGAGGGTGGCTCGCCTAGAGAGGAAGCTGGCCTGGGCATTAGAAGAATATCAAAATTGATGGACCCATTCACGATCAAACTGTGGTAGAAACTACGGCAACAAGATAGTTTATGGACAAGGTTCATAAAGGCAAAATATTTTCGTTATTGGCATCCTAATCAGATGGCGGTTCCACCGAAAGTGTCGACCATCTAGGTGAGATTACTACACGGAGAGACATTGGAGAAAAATGGATGAAGCTAGATGTCCGTGAAGGGTCGTCCAGTATTTTTAATGAATAATGGCTTCCAGGTGGCTTCATTCCGAAGACAGCGAGAAGCGAAAACCTGATTACTATCAATCAGTTGGCCAATGATGATGGAAGATGGGATATTCCTCTAATCAATAAGAGATTAGGGAACAACGTTGCTGCAACGTTGGAATGGAGTAGGATTAGGCTACAAGAAGGCTCTGACAAACTACTGTGGGTAACGAATCTGTCAGGTAGTTTCTCTGTCTCATCAGCATGGAAGCAGTCTCGAGTGGTTTTTCCTAAGGAATACATGTTCAACCATATTTGGAATATATGTCTACCATCTAAATGGTCGGTTCTTGTCACGACCGGGCGACCTAACGGTCGCCTACTTTTTGTTTTTTTACGAAATAGAAGCGCCCAGCCAACGCCGCAGCATCGACGGTAGAACGCTGTCTAGGTCTACTATTCTAACCATCGAAGTATATCATAACCTGTCAAAGTGATCATCTCAGAACAGAGGATATAAGGAAGATAAATGGCAAGAAATAGATACTAACATCATGATATAAAAATCCAGAGAATGTCTAACATAAAAATAATACATGTCCCATGAGAGTCTAAGATTCACTATCTCAAATACAAGTCTAGAATAAATAACAGGCAAAATCATAAGACTGGAGACATATCTAGTACAAAACCTAGTCTAACTGAGTCGCCACTAAAGCCTCCTCAGGTGGAGCTAAACCCTCTCGAATCAGGGTCTCCCAATCTACGCCTACTACACCTTATGGGTCGCAATAGGTAGGGCAACCGTCATCTGAATAATTATATCCAGTCAGGATTGGAACGAGCACACCACTAACAGTAGGTCCAGTTAATTGACAAAAGCTATAAAACTGTAAATAGAGAGTATGATAAATTATGAAGAACTAGAACTATCAATATGTAATCATAACTTGACAATAGTACTATGAAGAATAAATGATGTGAAGAGTACAATGTACAAGAATAGAAATAAATATACAACATGTAAGTACAGTCCAAGAAATATGACGGGAATAATAAATACTATAAATACTATGTGTTTGAAAGACTAGTTTCGAGATGCGACCGGCTTGGGAACTTGTACAATAGCTAGGTGACCTGGCTAATCATACATGAGGTGTACGATTAACACTTACAATATTTACAATTTATAATAGGGATTGATCATATCTCTTACTAGAATTTCCTCCGCCCCAACTACTACAGTGGATCCAATCATGACACGTTACTATACACGAGCAAGATTTTACGATACTATCATGTACAATGTCTAATGTCCACGTCAGTGTACAATGTCAATAGATAACCATAGTAACATCCCATGACTGAAGATCCAACTATATACCAGTCCATGTCCATCGTATTAGAATCAAATATAGTATCACTAAATATAAGATTCACAGTAGATATCAAATAATGGAAACTATCAGATAATGTACTCGCCGGAGATCCGGTGTGAAATATCAACAGTATCCGATACAGTGCCTCGAAGACCTAAATATGGAGTGTCAATGTCAATTTAGTGTTTTGGAGTGATATTCATTGATATCTAAATTGAAATATGATTACTAGGTCAATTCTAGGTCATGGGGGTCCAACTAGGTTAATACTAGGTCGAATTATCGAAAAAGTTTAGGGTCAAAATAGTCAATACCTACTTGGTGGGTCCATATAGTCACATCAAGTCAATTCTAGGTTTTCTAGCCCTTGGTAATCCTATTGGTAGGCTCATAACATACCCCTATGGCATACCTTATCCCAAGTGCATTTACTCTAGTGCAAAGATACGTACCCTTACCTTCACCCTGATATGCATTCAATATGGTTCCTATATAATATCTATACTTGTCCCTGATACCTATTTAAATAAATCCCCTTGAACCTATACATGCCCTATGATATAGATATCCATATGATACTTTACCTATATGAATTCCCTTGAAGGCCAATAACTTAAGATGTCTAAGCCACATATACATCTGAATCCATGTATCAATAGATAAGTATCCTAACTTACCTATCCCAAGCTACTAGGATACCTATCTCTCCATTCCGAGCACAAACACAATTACTGCTACATTTATATGTGCAGACACACACATACGTCTAGTTCTCCCATAATCTACTCTACTCCCATCCTAGGAATGCTGCAACCATCCCTTCCTAGCACTTACACTACTTTCCAACAGTTGCTCAGGTTGTTGTAACTACCTGTTGCCTCTGCTGCACATCAATTTCAGGTTGCACATGCACCTACAAGATACACTTGTACAGGTGAATGCTTCCCCTCTCTTTTTTCTATATGTTGTCCTGTTTCTACCCCACACTGCTGTGCCATGTCACTACTGTTGTAGGCTATTATCAACCCAATTCCTGATACAACCAAAGTCATTCCTCTACATTATTCTGCTCTGATGCATCCACCTCTTGCTAATAGCAGATTACCCAATCCCATATAGTCGCAGGTTTGATTTGGTACACAGATTTGGTCTTCACTCCATTTCCTCCAACATCCTATATACACACACAAGCACTCATACACCCATACTCTATACTCAAATCCTAAGACACACACCACTCTAGTAGGACACTGAACCTCTAATACATGTGGATGATTATAGCCAACAACACCTACAGACTTCAAATACATCGCTGCTTGATACCACGCAGACACCTACACTAAAGCTACTAATAGACACATACATAGAAACTAATCCCTATTGACATATACACTCTTATGAGTTGTACTGTACCCATATAGGAGGACCCTTCCCTTCACACATTATCTAACTATCTACCTAATAGCTAACAGACATGCCATCATTTGGGTAACACTCGACTGCTTCTACTGGTACATGAAGGCCAGTAGCTCCCCTCCATATATTCATATATATGTCCACCTGTTATCCATCTATCTAATTATCACCTGATACAAGAATACTATATACACACTTTTCTAACCAAAGTCTATACTAAACTATGTGCACAAGCACTATATTCCCCTTCCTGCTACTTCCAAGGGCAGCAACATATATGCTTGCCTGCACAAGGTATACCAATACTTGCTCCTGGTTAACTCTCCCATGTTCACTACAAAAATACCCCTATTTTGCAACGATTTTAGTGCAACACTTTTATGAATGTTGCTGAAACTATAATTTGCAACAGTTACGTACGGTTGAAATAACCGTCACTACCAAAATAAGTCATTTTAGCGACGCCCAAAGACGTCGTTAAAACGACAAATTACGTCGCTAAAAATATTTATCGACGCAATTACTGACGTTTTGGGCTTGTCGCGGAAACGTAAGTCGCTGATCTTTAAAACGTCACCAAACGTCGCAAGTACCGACATTTACCGACGTATAAATACGTCGGTATATTACCGACGTCTACCGTCGTATCGTCGGTGTATTAGCGACGTTTTTAAAGTCGCTACACGTCGGTAACATCCTGGAAATTTACCGACGTTTACCGTCGTTTAAAATGTCACTAAATGTCGATAATTCCTGGTAATTCCTGAAATTTTTACCATCGTATCGTCGGTGTATTAAGCTTGATTTCAAGCTTGTTCACCTTTATTTCAAGCATAATGAGCTCGATTTCAACCTAGTTACGCTTGAATTCAAGTACTTATAATTTAACAATTTATTTATAAAAATTTAATTAAAAAAGTTCCTTCATATCAATTATTAAGGACATATAAATATATAAAGCACACAACCATATCATTATACAAACATACATAAAATTAGAATTCAACAAACAAACGAGCTTCTAAACAAGCTCCTAAACAAGCTTCTAAACGACCCAGCTCGCAAGCTCATAAACGAGTCAGCTTGCGAGCTCGAACGAGCCGAGTACTTCTAAGCTTGAGCTTGGCTCATTTATTAAATGAGCTCGAAAATGAAGCTTGAGCTCGGCTTGTTTACTAAACGAACCGAGCTCAAACGAGCTTTTATCGAGCCGAGCTTCGAGCAGCTCGCAAATGGCTTGGCTCATTTGCAGCCCTAGACATGAGCTCTGGTATTCGAACCCCCAGTTGATGCATAGGTCCATGGGGACCCAAGCTCGACGATTAGCTCTGACATAAGTCAAAGTGTCAAAGTATCAAAGTGTCAAAGTGTCAAAGGGTTAGGTCTGGTCGTGTCTGTGTCGCATCAGAAAAGGGGAGATAGGGTTAGGGTTTATCCGACACAGCGTTGGGGTTGGGTCGGGGTCGCCGGGGCTGGAGCAGCGCGGAGGAGACTGGTCGGGTGGTCGTCGGAGGGAGTTAGTCATCGGAGGAACGGGGTCGTTGGGCAGGGGGTCGCCGCGAGCGGGAGACTAGAAAATTTTGGGGGGAAAAAATGAAAAATCGATCGGGCCAGAACCCTATATGAAATGTTTTAGCGACATCATTTAAAGACGTCGCTAACCGTCGCTATTTATTAAAACCTGGCAACGTCATAAAAGTGGCGTCGCTAAACGTCGCTGAATAAAAAAAACAGCGACGTTTTACGACTAGTATGCGACATCAGTTGTCCAAAACATAAATGGTGTCGCTAACTGTCGCTCAAATGTCGCTGATAGTGACGTTCAGCGACGTATATATAAAACGTCGCTAAAAGCACTAAACTTAGCGACGTATTTATCTGGAGTCGCTAATTTCGTCGCCATTATGACTTATTTTGGTAGTGCGTTTCTAAATTAAATATATTTGCAATGGTTAGAGATTAACCACTGCCTAGTATATTTTGTGCAACGGTTCATAAATGCTTGCTAAACATTTTTTTACAACGGTCAAGCAACAGTTTCATGAAAGCGTTGTCAAAGTGAGTTGAATGGACATCGGTTATGCAAGGGTTTTAAGTATTTGTTACAAATTTATTAATATTTTGCAACGATTACATAAAAGCCTTATAAAAAGGCTCATTGTTAGCAATAGTTGTGTAACGATTATTACAACCTGTTGTAAGTGGGCTTATTATTTGTAATGATTGTGTAATGATTTATGCCACTATTTGTAATTCTTTTTGTTTAATAACAATGTTTATGATAACCTTTGTCAAAAGAATAAACAACTATTACAAAAATATTGATCTCGCAACAGTTTGTTTATGGCTGTTGCAAATTCAATGTCCAATTTGAGATTTGTTTATACACAATAGGAATTTAAGAATTAGAATTACTCGTATTAATTGGTTCCTTGTTCGCTAACAAAAATATTAGATAATTCATATTTAACATCGATCCAAAAGCTTCAATTGATGAAATGAGTACATATATATTATATATATAAGTGTTTACATACAAATGAGCCTGTAGCCTAGTGGTAGAGAGGAAACATACGATCCAGTAGGTTGGGAGTTCAAGTCCCATTGGAGGTAAAGAAAAGTACTTGATATTCATCGTTGCCTATTATCCGCAACAATTTTTAACCGTTGTATGAAATATTTTAGGCAACAATTATCAACCATCGTGTTTTATTCGATATTTACAATGGTTTGTTAATCGTTGCCAAATATATTATTGACAACACTATGTAACCGTAACGCGTTAAGGTGAGATCCATTACATAATACGTTATTTACAACTATTTATAGAAACGTTGCAAAAACCTCCTATAACTGTTGCAAGAGGAATCTGCAACGCTCGAATTTACAATGATTAAATAACTGTTGCAGAATGATTTTGCAACGGGTTATATTGTTTTTGCAATGGTTATCGACCGTTGTAAGACACCATGGTTTCTTGTAGTGGTTGTAAATGCCCCTCCCTTGTTTCCCCTACTTGTTGAACCTTATAGAAACACAACATGCACTGTCATGTGCACACAGTCCAATACACGCCAGTGCACTGGTGCATAATGCACCTGCTTCTTTCTATTTCCTCTACTCTCTGCTGCTACCTATAGAGCACAAAGAACTACTCAGAGGAACAACCACTTACCTTATCTCCCCCTCTAACTGATGTATCAAAATTTTCCCAATTCCTAATACCAACTGATACCCACCATTACCCGACCTCTCCTGACAGTGCTACCACTACTGCTGCTACTTGTGATATGGGATCCCTATGCCCAGGTGCACAAGGCCTCCTTCCTAAAGCTCCTACTTTCACTGCTGCTTCCTACAGAGTTAACCCCCACCCCTGGTACTCAAGGCTGATGTTGTGTCATCCTACCCACACTTACTTCTTAATGTCTACAGTTGATATTCCCTACTGTTGTTCCTCTATTCCTAGATAGGTACTCATACAGACAAGGAAAAGAAAAGAATGAATTTTCAGTGGCTAATAGTATGGCTGGTAATGAACACACCAAGTTGTTATCTAAGTTTAGATGTCACTACACATCCTTATACAAATGCTTCCCATTCTATACTCTCCCCTAACACACACAAAATCCTGTGTATAGGTATGCACACATATATGCATTCCCTCTAACAGGTATGCACATCACCTCTCTCCATAAACCCCATCTCACATGCTGCAGTTATCATGTCTCCCCTACGACTCTAAACCTGTGGAGGATACAGTAATATGTAACACACTCAAACTCTATACAACACACACACACACACACACACACACACACACACACACACACACACACACACACACACACACACACTATATATATATACCTATATATATAGCATTTTTTTACATACAAATTGCCATGAAGTATATATATATATATATATATATATATATATATATATATATATAGCAGATGACCTCTACCCTAGTGGTTAAGAGAGATGCATGCGGCCCGAGTGGTCAGGAGTTTGAATCCCAGTGGGAGCGATTCCAGAAATAATTTACCTGGTTTAAAATATATATATATATATATATATATATATATATATATATATATATATATATATATATATATATACACACACACATATGAATATTAGTGTAAAAAATTGAATATTCACTCAAATGACCCATTTGTCATTTCAACAAACACGAGGGCTGCACTCTATGATATGCTCACGATACGCACCCCCCATCCATCCAAACTCAATTTAATGCTACCCACAAGTTCTAAATAGCCACTATAACCTATTCTAAGTGCTAGCAAGCCATTCCAAGTGTCATGGCTCAAATTCACATGTATGTGGCACTCGTATCGAAGAAAAAACCCCCAAATCACCCCGTATCATAAAACCTTGTGATACGACCTACTTATATCCAATTATGGACACGTAGCTAGTCTCACAACACTCTAACAAGCTTAATTTGGTCCACTAAACCTAAAGACAAACACTTGGTGTGCCAACATCGGATTTCTCCCAAATTGGATAACAAATTCTATGTAGAAGTTTCCAAATGGGTCAAATGAGGCCCAAGCTTCTCTCCATGGTTAACCCTAATGCATGGATGGTTTCTATATGACTAATTACATTAATTAGAATCAAATACAAAGATTTAAATTCAGATTTTACCTATTGGGAGATGGATTTCCCAATATAAAGTCGAAATGGACTCAAATGGATACAACCTTCAAGAGTGGACACCACCTTCAAGCTCCACTCCTTCCAATGCTTTCTCCTTGCTACTCAAATCTCTAGCCTCTTTAAGATGACACTAGGAATGGATTGGGAATTAGTTTGGGAATAGTAGAGTTTATGTCTTATTCTCAAATAAAGAAAAAATAGAGAAGAGGCAAATTAGGGTCTGTGGAGTCTATCCTTGCCACGTCTATATTACCTCTGAGTAAGGAAAAGTCTACCACCAAAGGATTCTGTGTTTACCATGTCCATATAACCTCTGAGTAAACACCCTATTTCCAATGGAGTTATCGTCATTCCCTCACGACATACTACCTCTGAGGGAATCCTTATTCTTGTGAGAGAAAAATTTCATAAGTAAAAAAGACAAGCAGAGAAACAAAGCCAATGTTTTCATTTATAAAGTAAAAATGTTTTCTTTCTTTGGTTATATAAAGTAGTCTCTCATGAACCGAGAGATAAGAAGACAGAAAGAAGATCAAAACTGAGAAGATCGACACTGAAGTCCTTCTAACCGACTCTTCAAAAGAGCAACCTGGGGGCCAACCAATGCTTGGGCTCGACGCTCAGCCTCCTGACGGCGAGCGACTTCATCTTCAACAGGAGAGAGGCTTTGGCACGCAAGGGCCAGCTCGGCCTGACGAATGCCAATGCTTTTCTTCTTCCGAGCCAGGGTCTCAAAACGCTGGCAAAGGATCTCATTCTGGACCTCAGACTTAACCAGGTCACTCTCAGCAAGGGCCAGGGTCTCTTCTAACTTCTAGATCTTCTCCCGGAGGGCCTTGTACTGATCCTCCACAACTGCACGGTGATAAACTTGAGCCTCTTCGGCACTAGTCACTGCTTCAATCTCCGACTCAACCTCGGCAAGCCAATCAGTTAGTGCATGGCGTTGCTGTTCATATTGAGATGCCTCGGAGACCATATTCTCTAACTCTGCAGCGGCTAGAGTCGGAAGACCATGCTTCATTTTTTGGAGCTTTATGGCAGCGGCTTCCAATTCAGCCAACAGATCCTCTATAGCATCGGTCGTAGCCTCACACTCTGGATAGTCGCGCAAGGCCACCAACTGGGCCTCCACTATATTTTGATTCCATCTGAGAGAATTGGTTGCTTCGTAAAACACCCTCTATGCCACGCGTCAATGCATGACAAATTGTGCTCACCATGAGGTTGGTATAGTATGCATTATCAGCCAAATTTTTTGAGTTACCGAAGATGCCGTGACAAAAGGCTACGAGCCACAACAGCAGCCAACACACGCTAGGTACCGCAGCCAAAACAGAGGGTATCGTGACCATTACAGAGGTCATGGGCGATACAGAGATAGTAAGATCCAACACTGTATGTGTAAGCCCCTGATTTTTTCAAAAATTTTTAAACTAGTGTTAATTAATTATTAAATGTCATTATTGGTTTTAAAATAATTTAATATGATTTTAGGAATTTTCTAGAATTTTTAAATAAATTTTAATGAGTTTTAAATATACAAAAATAGCATTTTGCAAATTATTTAAATATTTTAATATCATTTTGTAAATTTTAGAATTGTTTTAATATGGTTATGCAATTTATTAAATTGTTTTTATAGCATTTTGTAATTTACCATTTGTTTTGAATGCGGAATGCAAATTATCATTTGCATTTTAACCTGATTAGGACCTATTTGTAAATAACCTAAAACCTAAGGACCTAAGTGCTAAACTACCTACCCACCCCCGACGACTGCCCCGACTGCCCCGACGACCGCCACGCCGCCCTGCCCCCGCCATTCCCGGCTGCCCCGACCGCCTTAACTCCCCCTATAAAACCCCCATCGACCCCCAGACCTAAAACCCTAGATCTACACCCCACGACGACCACCACCGCCCCACTCTTCCCCAACTTCCTAGTCGGAACCCAAACTCCGGCGAAGCCCTGTCCCGACGCCTACACCCACCCTCACAGCAAACCACCACCACCATCACGTCCGCCTCGATGAGCCGCGTCCAGCGCCACCCAAGCGCTGCCGTCCCGACGCCCCCAGCCGTCGATCGCCTCCTCGACAGCAGCCCGACTTCGAACACGTACGTGTCACACCCTCCTCCCTTCGATTTGTGTCACGTGTACGCGGACACGGACTCGCCTGGTCCCGACGAACCTAATGGTAAGCTCGGACACGGCCAACTGGACTCGTGCGCATCGTGCACGCCCAGGACACAGGACTCGTGTGTGCTCGTGTCCTAAACTGTCTGGACACAGAGACGCAACGAATGGACTTTTCGGGTTTGGACCCATTAAAAACCAGACTGAAATAAATTAATCAAACCCCCTTTCCCTAACAGACTGGCCGGACCGGCCTACTGGCCAGCCCGCACAGTTTAGAAACCCCCCTCTTCCAGAGACTCGGGTTCGAGCCCCCCTGTGCTGTTGTTTCTTTTTCTTTTCCTTTTCTTTTTTTCTTTTTCTTTTTCTTTTCTTTTTCTTTTGCTATTTTTATATATATATTATATATATATATATATATATGTATATATATATATATATATATATTAGTATATAATGTATATATACTGTTTTAACAGTATATATGTATATATGTATATATTTTATAGTTAGTAAATTATATTTATATATGTATATATGTATATATTTATCATGTGTGTATATATATTAATTTATACACTTTATTATCAAATGTTTTCTATATATATATATATATATATATAGATATATATATATATATATATATTGTATAACATTATATATATACTTTATAAATTAATTATTTTCCTTACATATATATATATGTAACTTTTAATATATGGATGTATATATATCCTTGCTATAAATATCTATATATTTATGTATAAATATAAATATTGTAGATGTACTTTTATATATGTGTTTTACTTTACTTAGTGTAAATTATCTTTATAAAATAAGTTGTCATACTTTTGTAACTACTATGTATAATTTTGCCTTATTAAAATAATAATATTTACTTTGCACTTTTATCAATTTGTATTTTTGTGTATTTAAATTACTGCAACCATTTGGTGTCCAAGCCTAGCATGGGTATTTGGGCTCAAATGTGTTTTCACACATTCAAGACCTGTACAAGTCATATTGGACTTGATTCATGGCCTTGGGTCCTGTATTTGAACTTTGGTTCAAATTATATACATGGACAAAATACGCAGATAATTAATTATTGTGTGCATTGCTGTTTTTGATTTTCTAAAATACTTAAAGTATTGCTAAAATTATGGAAAAATAGTTTTTAGATACTTTGTTAAGTTAGCTAATTTAGTATAATTTTTGTAGTATTTAATTTACTATTTTGCCCCTAGTTTGGCATATGAAACCAAAACTCATTTTCTGTATACTTAGGAAAACTGATTTTTATAAAATATTTGTACTGGTTAATAAATTCCAGAAAAATTATAATAAATTTTATAATTAGCAAGGATTGTTTTGGTACTTTGTTTTATGTAAAACTAGGCTTTCTGTCTATCTCTAAAATTGTTAGAACACAATGATCTTTTGATTTATTTATTGATTAATTACGACTTGTAGCTTTTTGTGTTATTTGGAGTTTTAGTCGTGTTGAACCCCATCCTCACTAGTGTAAAGACCCTAGAAAGTTAGTTAACATAGTGTGTCACCCCACATTGGTCTCCTATGCCAAGTCATCATTATTGGCTAGGTGCCCAGTCACAAGTCGTGTTTCACCAATTAGTGTCCTAGTGTCTTAGCTTAGTGTAAAACTAAGTTATTATATTTACTTCTACAGTGACGAGCTACCAGACATCCATAGCATTGTTATCGCAGCTTGTTTTGTTTTGCTTTGCTAGAGGCAAGTACTTTCTACGAACTTTACATATTGTCACATAAAATAACTGCAAACCCCACCATGTTACATGCTGATCCTTGGGGTAGCAAGTTAGATCTCTACATGTTGTACTTTCAGTTACTACCATGCTTAGAACAGTCTTGATGTATCTCTCACATGATTAGAATATGGGTTATGGGGAAACTGATAGTAGAGTACGTGATCATACCCCCTCTTCAGTACCGAGCAAAGTTACATTTTATATGATTACTGCGCCGTAGGCCTTACTCTCCAAGCTGTATTTGTACGTGTGTACATATATCGCCTTTACACTTGTACGTATGTACATTTTATTTACATTGTGCCTCGGTACATTGTACACCTATTGACCGATCACGTACCTGCTACAGTTTTAAACATTACATATACATCTGTCTCTATGACATATGTGTCCTTGCCATGATAGACTGTGTGATGCCATGCTTTCCAGTTATTCCTCACATGTTCATTCTCATGTTCATTTCCATGTTTCATATGCTAGTTTGCTAGATTCAGTGCTTGCTCCCGTCCTGACAGGATAACGTTGTAGGTATACTTACTGAGGAGGAGTTGCTCTGTGATTCGTATTATGGAGTCACTGCCGAGGACCCGGTTTTGCCATACGAGGATGTTCCTGCGGGAAGACTCGTCTAGTTTGCTTAGCTGCTTGGGATACTTAGTGTAGTCATGTATTAGACTATACCATTTTGTAACTGGACATGTATCCAGTTTTACATTTCAGTTTACTTGTACTTGGATATTTTACTATATACAACGACTTTTGTGTTTGGAGCATTTATGATTCTTCTTCACTTATGGAACTGTTAGCACATTTAGTCTTGTCTTGTTATCTCTAGAACAGCTTACTGCGCTTTATCTTAAGCGTAGGCTGGACATGGCTCGGCCCGGCCCAACAATTTAGGTAACGGGTCGTGACATATTTTTTTGGCAGCCCATACAAGGTCCTGACTAAACTGTTTAGTTACGTTATTGTACCAAGCAGGCCTGCAATTAGGAACTTAAGGTAATTAGACAACATTAGGAAAGACGTTTAGAATACCTAGAGGAATGCTAGGATTGCAACATAGGAAATACATCACATATTTGCTATTATAATTAGATTTTCTTGCCTATGATTGCTTACTTTAAAACAAAGTCCTTATAAGTCTTTATCTAGATGGTGCTTACTCGTTCATCCCAGCATATTACCCCCGAGAATGGGGCACTCCCTATCCAGTCAGCTGACCTAGTCGACTGACACACCTCCACCTACCACACTTCCCTACTCCACAGATCCACAGACCCAGATACCTCCACCACCTCCCACATCCCAGTCCCAGCAGGCCCCGATACTTCCACCACCCCCTATCACTATACCCCTAGTACGAGTAGCTTGGAACCTGTTCTGTTGACGAGTATGCGGACAGAGTTTAGTCGCCTGAGCCGTTTCGCTCCTAGTCTGGTTGCTGATCCAGAGGAGATGACCCGTAGGTTTTGCCATGGTCTAGTTCCAGACATTGGCATCCTCATAGTGGCAAACGGTACGACTGACTACTACCAGAGCCTAGAGTTAGCCCGGAGCATTGAGGATCGTCTTCTGTCTAGCAAGAGGCCAGCTCCTGTACATCATGAGGGACCGTCCAAGCGTCAGGCTTTCCAGCAGAAAGCGCCGACGCCACCCCAGCAGACTTATCGTCCCCCTACACCCCATCATCAGACTCCGCCAGTTAGAACCCCGGGACCCCGACAGCAGCCGAAGGGAGCTTTTTGTGTATACTAGTAAGAGGCCAGGCCACGACTCTCTTGTTTGTAGGAAGAGGTTGGGTCAGTAGTTTGGCTTGTGGGTCTCCCACCCATCAGCTTCGAGAGTAGTCCAGTAGCGAAGTCTAGAGGGCCGCTTCCGACTCAGCAGCAGAAGGGAGCCATGTGTTCTTTCTGCGGAAGACCCGGTCATGACTTCGCCGTCTGCAGGAAGAGGTTGAAGCAGTGCTTAGTTTGTGGATCTGCCATCCATCAGATTCGGGACTGCCCAGTAGCCAAGGGAACCACCCGTTCCCGCTTGATACCTTAGAGGTTAGTTTTGATTGCAGCCTTAGTCTTTTGTTGCCTTGCTTGCTACGTTAGAATATTGTAGAGTCTTCAATCCTTGTGAATTTCGAGGACGAAATTTTTCAAGGAGGAAAGACTTGTAAGCCCCTGATTTTTTCAAAAATTTTTAAACTAGTGTTAAGTTAATTATTAAATGTCATTATTGGTTTTAAAATAATTTAATATGATTTTAGGAATTTTCTAGAATTTTTAAATAAATTTTAATGAGTTTTAAATATACAAAAATAGCATTTTGCAAATTATTTAAATATTTTAATATCATTTTGTAAATTTTAGAATTGTTTTAATATGGTTACGCAATTTATTAAATTATTTTTATAGCATTTTGTAATTTACCATTTGTTTTGAATGTGGAATGCAAATTATCATTTGCATTTTAACCTGATTAGGACCTATTTGTAAATAACCTAAAACCTAAGGACCTAAGTGCTAAACTACCTACCCACCCCCGACGACTGCCCCGACTGCCCCGACGACCGCCACGCCGCCCTGCCCCCGCCATTCCCGGCTGCCCCGACCGCCTTAACTCCCCCTATAAAACCCCCATCGACCCCCAGACCTAAAACCCTAGATCTACACCCCACGACGACCACCACCGCCCCACTCTTCCCCAACTTCCTAGTCGGAACCCAAACTCCGGCGAAGCCCTGTCCCGACGCCTACACCCACCCTCACAGCAAACCACCACCACCATCACGTCCGCCTCGACGAGCCGCGTCCAGCGCCACCCAAGCGCCGCCGTCCCGACGCCCCCAGCCGTCGATCGCCTCCTCGACAGCAGCCCGACTTCGGACACGTACGTGTCACACCCTCCACCCTTCGATTTGTGTCACGTGTACGCGGACACGGACTCGCCTGGTCCCGACGAACCTAATGGTAAGCTCGGACACGGCCAACTGGACTCGTGCACATCGTGCACGCCCAGGACACAGGACTCGTGTGTGCTCGTGTCCTAAACTGTCTGGACACAGAGACGCAACGAATGGACTTTTCGGGTTTAGACCCATTAAAAACTAGACTGAAATAAATTAATCAAACCCCCTTCCCTAGCAGACCGGCCGGACTGGCCTACTGGCCAGCCCGCACAGTTTAGAAACCCCCCCTCTTCCAGAGACTCGGGTTCGAGCCCCCCTGTGCTGTTGTTTCTTTTTCTTTTCTTTTTTTTTTCTTTTTCTTTTTCTTTTCTTTTCTTTTGCTGTTTATATATATATATATATATATATATATATATATATATATATATATATATATGTATATATATATATATATATATATATATATATATATATATATATATTAGTATATATGTATATATACTGTTTAATAGTATATATATATTTTATAGTTAGTAAATTATATTTATATATGTATATATTTATCATGTGTGTATATATATTAATTTATACACTTTGTTATCAAATGTTTTATATATATATATATATATTTGTATATAAATATTATATATATACTTTATAAATTAATTATTTTCCTTACATATATATATATATATATGTAACTTTTAATATATGGATGTATATATATCCTTGCTATAAATATCTATATATTTATGTATAAATATAAATATTGTAGATGTACTTTTATATATGTGTTTTACTTTACTTAGTGTAAATTATCTTTATAAAATAAGTTGTCATACTTTTGTAACTACTATGTATAATTTTGCCTTATTAAAATAATAATATTTACTTTGCACTTTTATCAATTTGTATTTTTGTGTATTTAAATTACTGCAACCATTTGGTGTCCAAGCCTAGCATGGGTATTTGGGCTCAAATGTGTTTTCACACATTCAAGACCTGTACAAGTCATATTGGACTTGATTCATGGCCTTGGGTCCTGTATTTGAACTTTGGTTCAAATTATATACATGGACAAAATACGCAGATAATTAATTATTGTGTGCATTGCTGTTTTTGATTTTTAAAAATACTTAAAGTATTGCTAAAATTATGGAAAAATAGTTTTTAGATACTTTGTTAAGTTAGCTAATTTAGTATAATTTTTGTAGTATTTAATTTACTATTTTGCCCCTAGTTTGGCATATGAAACCAAAACTCATTTTCTGTATACTTAGGAAAACTGATTTTTATAAAATATTTGTACTGGTTAATAAATTCCAGAAAAATTATAATAAATTTCTATAATTAGCAAGGATTGTTTTGGTACTTTGTTTTATGTAAAACTAGGCTTTCTGTCTATCTCTAAAATTGTTAGAACACAATGATCTTTTGATTTATTTATTGATTAATTACGACTTGTAGCTTTTTGTGTTATTTGGAGTTTTAGTCGTGTTGAACCCCATCCCTCACTAGTGTAAAGACCCTAGAAAGTTAGTTAACATAGTGTGTCATCCCCACATTGGTCTCCTATGCCAAGTCATCATTATTGGCTAGGTGCCCAGTCACAAGTCGTGTTTCACCAATTAGTGTCCTAGTGTCTTAGCTTAGTGTAAAACTAAGTTATTATATTTACTTCTACAGTGACGAGCTACCAGACATCCATAGCATTGTTATCGCAGCTTGTTTTGTTTTGCTTTGCTAGAGGCAAGTACTTTCTACGAACTTTACATATTGTCACATAAAATGAACTGCAAACCCCACCATGTTACATGCTGATCCTTGGGGTAGCAAGTTAGATCTCTACATGTTGTACTTTCAGTTACTACCATGCTTAGAACAGTCTTGATGTATCTCTCACATGATTAGAATATGGGTTATGGAGAAACTGATAGTAGAGTACGTGATCATACCCCCTCTTCAGTACCGAGCAAAGTTACATTTTATATGATTACTGCAGCCGTAGGCCTTACTCTCCAAGCTGTATTTGTACGTGTGTACATATATCGCCTTTACACTTGTACGTATGTACATTTTATTTACATTGTGCCTCGGTACATTGTACACCTATTGACCGATCACGTACCTGCTACAGTTTTAAACATTACATATACATCTGTCTCTATGACATATGTGTCCTTGCCATGATAGACTGTGTGATGCCATGCTTTCCAGTTATTCCTCACATGTTCATTCTCATGTTCATTTCCATGTTTCATATGCTAGTTTGCTAGATTCAGTGCTTGCTCCCGTCCTGACAGGATAACGTTGTAGGTATACTTACTGAGGAGGAGTTGCTCTGTGATTCGTATTATGGAGTCACTGCCGAGGACCCGGTTTTGCCATACGAGGATGTTCCTGCGGGGAGACTCGTCTAGTTTGCTTAGCTGCTTGGGATACTTAGTGTAGTCATGTATTAGACTATACGATTTTGTAACTGGCCATGTATCCAGTTTTACATTTCAGTTTACTTGTACTTGGATATTTTACTATATACGACGACTTTTGTGTTTGGAGCATTTATGATTCTTCTTCACTTATAGAACTGTTAGCACATTTAGTCTTGTCTTGTTATCTCTAGAACAGCTTACTGCGCTTTATCTTAAGCGTAGGCTGGACATGGCTCGGCCCGGCCCAACAATTTGGGTAACGGGTCGTGACATATTTTTTTGGCGGCCCATGCAAGGTCCTGACTAAACTGTTTGGTTACGTTATTGTACCAAGCAGGCCTGCAATTAGGAACTTAAGGTAATTAGACAACATTAGGAAAGACGTTTAGAACACCTAGAGGAATGCTAGGATTGCAACATTAGGAAAGACGTTTTGATACCTTGTTTTGAGTATATAATAACACCTTCTTAGATAATGTATTTTCAGAACTCGAAATTTCTAGACTACAAACACTTGTGCATATATGATTGTATACACAAATATGTGAGTTAGACTTATATATTTGTACATAAAAATAGAAGTCTATTTGTGTAGATTTTAGTATATATATATATATATATATATATATATATATATATATATATATATATATATATAAAAATATATATATATATATATATATATATATATATATATATATATATATATATATATATATATATATATAAGGAATATATGTTTCCACAAGGGATATATTTCAGGATATTTTATAAATATTATTAGTATATATCTAAAATATGTGTAGAACCTATTATTCTCTCAAGGGTATATATATATATATATATATATATATATATATATATATATATATATATATATATATATATTAATAAAGATTAACTCCCACCAAATCAAATCTCTAGCCACCGCTTATCCGAACCTTTTTGAATATGTACATGCCCAACCTGCCATATCCTAATCTATATAGTAATATCATATGTTTAGATAAGCACCACTACACCTCTCAAAATCCTTCTAACCTCTCTCTATCAAATTTTTTAAGCAAAGATTCTCCGATACAAATTGGTATAAGCCTCAGCCAAACGACATCTAGCATATATAAGAAAGCTAAACCTATTATGCACGCCCTCATCTATCCTCCCTCTCCAAACGAACAATAAGAACCCTTTTCTTCCGTGACTGCGACCTTCGTCGCCAAACGTGCACAGTGCATACGGTCCCTGACCGGCAACGCGAGCCGATCAGTCCCTGCCTTGCGAAGTGCCCTCGCAGACTCTGAGGATGTCGACTCCCACCCGAGACGCACACCGGACAAAGCCTCTGTCCACCATCTCCGTTTGTCGTACGACCGATCGACAAAAGTCACGGATCCTGGTTGAAGCGCCAGTTTGTTGCAGAATCGACGAAGAACGCGGTATAAGACGCAACGCCAGAGGTGGCATTCCTCAAACGCCGACAGCACATTATTTCATGCAACTGGATCCGGTCGACGACGGACCTCGGTATGAAGATGTAGTTGCCGGAGAGCCGCATGACACTACTACTCAGCCGACACTCACTGCACCATGCCGGTACCTCATCGTATCAGCCTCTCTTGAAGAATTGGTAACCAGCCTTTCATCATTCATTCTGTACATAAATTTAGGAACCACAACCCCATTCCTCTTTTTTCCGCTAGCTAACTTTTCCTAGACTTTATATATAATGAGAAAGAAAAGAACCCACAAGTCTGCTACCTGCACATTAAATAAACATTATAAGCATATAAACCCTTCTCATATTTTAGTTACAAAGTATAACTAAGTTTAGTAAGTGGTTGGAAGTCAACGTATTATATTATATATATTCACTCTTCTTTCAAATTGATTAAAGAAAGTACATGACAACTCAGTTTTATATAAAAATTTCATATAAACCCTCTTAGCTTTTAGAAATTTCAACATAGACTAAAGCCATAGTTATATATAAGCTAGTTTAAAAACTAGATAAATAGATGTAACCTAATATAGTAAGTAAATAATTTAAGAATAAATGGTTTCGACATAAGTGGATGCAACCATATGGCGTAATGACCACTTTGAATTATCTAGGAATTGGAGTTGACTTTGTGCACGTTCGTCAGATTGAGACAAAACATGCGCCAACAGGACCGTATCATTTTTCTGGTCCTGTATGCCAAGTTTGGTCCGATTCAGAGACAGTTGATCGGATTGCCGTTTTGCTGGCCCCACGGTCCGACTCAACGGGTGATTTTGTGCACGACCTGCCGAAATCCAACTTTGGACGTACGGTTGGGTTCGTATCGGAAAACCAGACCTGTTGACATGTAGTTTGACGACTTTAGAGACCATTGACTCTGGCACGATTTTCGGATGCAAAGCGGGTCCAATGGCGGACATCGTTTTTGTTCGAAATTACCGTTTTGCTCCTGTGTCCAAAATTGGACTTAAAGACAGGCAATCTTAGCTAATTTGACTATTCTGAGAATGTTGGTAACGTTTATTTCAGCTTTCGGAGACAGTTGTGATGACTTGGACTTTCTGACTTGTTGATTGGCGATACATTGTTGGTTCTCCGTGCAACCCCCAGGCAAGTATACCTTGCCAGACCTTACATGTTTCTAGCTGTCTGCACATTCTTGTTCCTTTCTGTTATGATATTTCTATCTGTTACACTGTGTTAGTTTCATATCTATTCCTTGATAGAGTCGTCTAGTCCTACACCACGATTCCCTCGACTTGATTATAACTTGACTTGACTTGACACGACTTGAGTAGGACTCGACTTTGACATTCCACTACAAAACAACTGGCATTTAGTGACGGACTTTTAGGGACGGTCGGAGATAATTGTCACAAAAAAGTGGTTGTTTGTGACAATTTTTGATGACAGTCACTAATGAGTGGTCTTATTGTGACGACTTTAGGTCATTAGGGACAATATGTCACAAATAATATCAATCAATAGGGACAGTGTGTCACAACTAATATGAATAGCACATTTTTGGGACTTTTTGGGACACCCCAATTTTGGTTGGCTGTCACATTAGTGCAAAATGGAGGGAAGCCAAAGTTTTGGCAGTAAAAATGGAGGGAGTCTAATTTGTGAAGGACCGAGCCATCGTGTATGTGAAGGACCGAGGCACTGTTAGAAGCCCTTTCATTTTTTTCGCCATCCTCACAAATGACTGAGCCATCGTAGAAGAGAAGAACCAAAGGAAAAAAGTTAGGGTTCTTCTTCCTCCGGTCACAGTTCTTCCCCTCTGGTCACAGTATTCTTCGATCACAGTTCTTCTTCCCCTCCGGTCACAGTTCTTCTTCCCCTCTGATCACAGGTTTTCTTCCTCCGCCATCATCAAAGGAAAAAAGTTTTGGGGGTCTTCTTCTTCCTTCCGTCATATGTTTTCTTCTTCCCCTCCTACGCTATTAGCTCCTCTTTTTCTTCTTCTTCCTCCGGTCCCCAAGGCCCCCAAACAAATTAGGGTTTTCTTTGGGATGTTCTCCTTTCCTTTTGGTTGGTTTTCTTTGGGATGATTTCTTTCTCTCTCATTTTATTTGAAATGCTTTAAATTTATCATCTTCCATGAGATTTTGTGAACATTAGGGTTAAAAATATACTAGCTGTGTCTATACTGCCATATTTGTACCGTCTCTTATAATCCTAACTTATGTTTCTTTTTTTTTTAGCAAGAGTGGTATCGATGAAAAGAATCATGCTACATTAGAGACGTGGCGGCTAGTGACAAGGTCAGAAAGAAACCCAAACCAGTTTTCCCATTCTTTGTATTCAATTATGCGGTTGGCTAAATTTGGTGTATGGTTTCTGGGTTTTCTAGAAAATTGCAGCTGCCTTAGCCAACAAATTTCAACATTGCACCGAGGTATTGTTCTCAAATTCTCATATAAATTGTTGAGGACATCCCGTTAATTGTAGGGGTGCAACTCGGGCAGGCTAAACCCAAGCCCGATCGGGTAAACCCGATAATGGGTTGGGTTAGAGTTGAAGATACTCGGGTTTGGGTTCAAATATTTGAACCCGATCATAAATCGGGTTGGACTTGGGTTCATGTGTCGGGCTACCCGAAGAATCTGAAACTCGACTTATATATATATATATATATATATATATATATATATATATATATATATATATATATATATATATATATATATATGCCATACTTCTTAAATAAAAGTGTAAATCCTAAATTTCTTCACCAAAACTTTTCAACTCTTTATCCTAAATCTTATTTTAGTTTGTATTTTATAATGATCAAGACTTGATTGCTATTTGATTATGTGTTTAATATTACTTTTGTATAAAATTATTTTAATTAGTATATTAGAGCCCGATAAATTCGATGGACCCAACCCAACCCGAGCCAAACCCGATCCTTCGGGCTTGGTCTTGGCTTCATATGTTGAACCCGAGGTCGGGCCGGGCTTGGGCTCGGTCTAGGCTTACGATTCATCGGGTTGGGCTAAAGTTGACCTCAAGCCAGACCTAACCCGCCCGAGTTGCACCCCTAGTTAAATGTGGGTCTGATGTACATTGCAAGAAATACCCCACGAGGAGTAAAGTAACCTCCACCTTTATTTGTTCCCCTATATAGTAAAATGGTACTATGCAATATTTGTGATCAGTAAACATTACAGGTCATATTTATGTAAATAGGTTGCAACAGCTAAATCGGTTGTTGGTGAATGCATCATATAGGTGGACTTTTGTGTCTCAGTTCTTTCAGAAAATTGATTAAATATCTAATGAAGTTTAATTATGGAATTGAACATTTGAAGCACATATTAAATATGTTGGGTATCTGTTGGTGTCAAGGAGAAAAATAGTTCTCGTGTAATTGAAATTCATTAAGAAATTGCTAATATAATCTGTCAAAGAAGTAAAAGATGGTACAACACCATGATGCAAATGGCCAAGCACAGCACCATGATGCAAATGACCCCCAAATTGGACAAGCTAAATGAGCAGCCCAAAAGTAAAGCTATTCTCTTGTTGCCACCTACAAGTTTGCTGATATAATTGTAAACTAACACATACTTGATTATCAAACTTTCTCAAATGTTGGCCTATCTCTGTTACTTCGAACTTTTCAAGATTGTTTTTGATATTACATAAGTGTGCACTTGACCGCAATTATATAATTTTATGGGCAACTAAGGGTCAAGTGTTAAAGATTTTCTATGGCTTCAATTTTATATAAAGAAAGTTCTTCTTTTCATATTTTTTCTCTGTTTTGGTATGTCTATATCAGTTTGCTACTTGTATATTCCTGTGATGCATACATCCAATTTTATAATTTTTCTGGAACATTGGCACGTCAATTACTTGCTGGATATTGGTACGAAAGTAGATAGGAAGATGCCTATACCTGCCTATTGAAATGTCCAAATTTCTGGTTCTTCCATAATATGCAGCAGAAAGATACTACATAATTATTGAGCATATCTAGTCTTGTATCAGCTCGAAAAGGAGATTAAACTACCTAACTGAGTCATTTGACTGTTAATACTTCCAATCTTTTTCCTCTATACTTCCATTAGTTACTCTGTTCTCTCATCAGCACTTGCAAGCTTGTAGATATCATTGTGTGATACTGTTTGATCAAGAAGCTTTCTTGAACGTTGTCCTAAAGTAATTTGCACTTGACCGTGACTATGATTTTATGGGTGAGTTCAAGGTAACAAAATGCACATAAATTTATTATGGAAATGGAAAAGAATTAGCATTTTTTTGGTTTTATGAACTATCTGCAGTATTTCTCTCATTGTCCATCCACGAGTTTTGATTTCTCTCGTTGTCAGTTGGGACCTTTATATAAGGTGACAAAACGATTCGAATTCGATTTCATATATTCTTCTTAATGAAAAATTTGCTCTGAAAGCTCAAGGACTTTCAATTATAAGTTCGGGAACTGTATATGCTGCCATATATATTTTTGTTTGTTAGAAATATTAATGGGTACTAGTAATATTATGTTGTCTACTCATGTTCCTCAAATGAGTTTAGGAGAGGCAGCAGATTATTAGTAGGGCCATAAACTTTTCCATGCTACAAATGATTTCTCCATTGCTTAGCAATTCTTTCTAGAACAAATGAAGCCAGCATATATGAAATTGTTCAACTTTGCATACTGGCAGTTTTGCATTTGCATTAATTTGTGTATCCTACGTATCCTAGATTTGGTAACATTTTGTGTATCCTGGGTATGCAACATTTGGTTATGCAACATTAATTTGTGTATCCTGCGTATGCAACATTGATTTGTTTATCATGGGTATGCAATATTAATTTGTATATCATGTGTATCCTGGCATGTATCCTGAAATTGGTAAGCAAATAGTATGCACTTGTATAAACTGCTATGAACATTTTGTGTATCCTGGTTCTTGACCCGATACATTTGAGATTTTCCAGCTTGAAAAGAGTAGGGAGAGTATGTAAGATGCGGTTATGTTACGCTTGTAATTTAAGCATTTTTAAGTTATCACTAATATCCTCTCAAACAGCTTCAACTTATTGTTGCTCTAGGTTTGCATTTTTTATTTATTAAGTTTGACTTTGATACTGAGTGAATGAGGCCTAATTTGTTTTTATCACTCCTGAGCGAATTTTTCTCCATTTTTTTAATTTCCTGGTTGGTCTCTTTAAGATGAAAGTACTTCGGTTCACCAACTACTTTAGTAATTAATACTCTTTGCAGCACCTTTACCCTACCTCTTCAACCTCAGAATGAGGCCGTTGCTATCCTTGAGATCCTTATGGCGGGTTTCGAGTCCATGCTAAAAGTAATAAAGTAACCCTTCAAGGTTCCTTTATGAATTTTTTTGTGACAAGGCTAGCTATATGGATATTTTGACAAAACATAAGTCTTAGGATGTGAAATAATTATAGATTTCTACATAATTTTATATTGAATACAATTCGGGATTGCTACCAGCCAATAGTCACACGTATACTGATTGGTAAGTTGGCAATCATTTGTGAGTGGCTCTGTGAATGGTATTTTATGCTTTATATGAACTTTGGTACTTATAGCCATGCTTAATATGAACTTTGGTCTCTTTAAGAGGAAAGTACTATTTTTGTCATTATGCTTTTTTGTTGATATAAAGTTTTGTGTTGATCTTCATAGTGAAAAGCTGCCTAATGTGTTTTTTTATTCTGCTTTTCCTGGTTGGAAAATTTTTGTTGGCTTTGTTCATATATATGTTGGCAATTGGCCATAGACCACTCTTCTAGTTTGTGATACTTGTTCATATCTTTGGTTTGTATCCTGGCTTTTTGTATCCCCAGGTTCATATATGATTGTGGGCTACTTGTTTGGGAGTAAAAGCTGCCAATAATGTTTGATGATCTTAATTAATGCAAATGCAAAACATGCTGCCCTACTGATGACCTTGAATTTTTTGTTCCTTTGTTCATTTAGCTTAATTCACTCAAGATGCACATTTGACATAGGAAAAGAAACTTACCTCCAGTTGTAAATTAGCTGTCCTTTTTTCCATTCTAAAAGCTCTTCTGAATGTACTTTAATGCATTTAATTGCTCAGACATGTTGTTGCATTTATTTTTCATACATGATTACATTCTAAAAGCTCTGATATTGATACATTCTAAAAGCTCTGATCATTTATCTGCTCAAGTTTTCCATTGGTAGCTCTTCTTAATGTACTATAATGGAGTTCCCATACTAGGAATTGTTTCAGAACCAGTTACCAAATGAGCAAGTGATAAAATTCATAAATGACAAACATATATTTTCTTAGGGAATTTTTAGGGAATTTAGGTGCAGTAGCAACTTTTGTATGCCGAAATTAAGGTGTAGTAGCAGCTTTTGTATGCCAAAATTAAAGCTAGACAATGGAGGAATCATATAGCCAATCTGCTATATATGCATGGTTTTGGATGCCACAATTAAAAATTTTCCTAAATGAATGTTACTGATTATCTTGAAATTGTGCAATATTCTCATGATTAGAGTCAGATGGAGGAGCTAAAACGGAAGCAGATGAAGATGGTGTGGAAGAATCACTTGCTCACCTTGATGCTGACATTTACTCCCAAGTGACTTTTTTGGGACTCTCCTGTAGTCTGAATATTGAACATCTATATATATCGTTGTTAGCAGGTTCGTAGCAGGACCTTCTGAGGTTTTTAAGTCAAGTGACTTTTTTTGAGGTACTAAAATATAAATTGAAAAATCTAATTTTAAACTAATTATCGCTTATTTATCTTTATATCCTATATGCCATGTTCTGTTATGTTTTTCCTTGATGATTGTTGATTCTACATTGTTTACACCTTTTAGGGTAATTAAGATGATGGATAAGAGTTGGGTTCATATGGAAAATTATTCTCAATAGTACAATGATGGAGTCCTTGCGTTCACAGATTTTGCTTATGAAAATGGCATTGTTGATGAAAATCAAAATTTGAGATGCCCTTGCATCAATTGCAAGAACTTTAAGTTCAAAGATAGAGAAACTATTTATGAACATTTAATATGTGATAGGATGTTGGCTAGCTATATAACGTGGTCTCATCATGGAGAAAGGAAAGGAACAATATCAACACCTGAAAGTATAATTGAGAGTACAGATGATGTTGGTGTTGGTGATCATAATGATGATGACATACATGGTATGTTGCGTTATCTCTTTCCGAATGTAAACGAAGACATGGTTGGTGGGGGAGAGGAAATTTTTTATGAAATTCCAAGTGACAACATTGCTGCCCAATTCAACAAATTTTTAGAAGAATAAAAAAAAGAGTTGTACCCCGGATCTAAGAAGACAATGTTATCCTTTCTTATTAGATTTTGGCAGTACAAATGCCTCGGTGGGTGGAGCAACAAGACATTTACTATGATGCTTAATTTACTAAGAGAGTCGTTGCCCGATGGCTGTAACTTGCCTGCAAATTTCACACAATGCAAAAAATTATTTCAGATCTTGGTTTATCCTATAATAAGATTGACGCATGCCAGAATGATTGCATGTTGTTTTGGAAGGAAACTTCTGAATTACAATTTTCCACGTATGTGGGGCATCCCGATGGATAAAAGTGAGATCTGGAAAGAAGAAAAATACACCTGCAAAAATTCTTAGACACTTTCCATTGAAACCAAGGCTGCAACGTCTGTATATGTCGTCTAAAATTGCAGGGGACATGAGATGGCATGAAGAAGGGCGCACAAAAGATGGGGTATTAAGGCACCCGACAGATTCTATGGCTTGGAAGCACTTTGATGAGACAAACCTGATATTTGCATCAGATTTAAGGAATATTAGGTTGGGTTTAGCAAGTGATGGTTTCAATCCATTCGGAACAATGAGTTCTGTACACAGCACGTGGCCAGTAGTACTTTTTCCATATAATTTACCACCATGGTTGTGCATGAAGCAACCTCACTTTATTCTCTCTTTGCTTATTCCGGGTCCAAGTAGCCCAGGAAATGATATTGATGTATATTTGAGACCTTTGATAGAGGATCTTAAAGAATTATGGGCAGTAGGGGTGGAGACTTATGATTCTTATAGCAAAGAAATGTTCCAAATGCATGTTGCAATATTATGGACCATAAGTGACTTTCCAGGTCTTTCTATGCTTTCTGGTTGGAGCACAAAAGGAAAGTATGCATGCCCATTATGCCACGAGCATACTGAACACATGTATTCAAAGAATGGGAGAAAAATTTGTTACATGGGTCATCGTCGGTTCTTACCTTTGCATCATAGGTTTCGCAAACTGAAGAAGGATTTTGACGAAAATATTGAAAATAGAGCAGCTCCGACTCCGTTAACGGGAAAATCAATTTTGCATAAAGTAAAAGGGATCCCACATAAATTTGGGAAGATACCTAAAATTGATGAACCTAGGCCAAGAAAAAGAGCACAGAGAAATGTTTCTGAACAACGTATGCCTAATAATTGGAAGAAGTTGAGTGTATTCTACGAGCTTCCATATTGGACGGACAATTTACTCAAGCATAATTTAGATGTCATGCATATTGAAAAGAACTTTTGTGATAATGTGGTTGGTACCCTTTTGGGACTTGATAGAAAATCCAAGGACAGTTTGAAGGCAAGATTTGACCTACAGGACATGGGGATCAGACACGAGCTTTACCCTATCTTTGACGCAAGCAAGAACAAGTATTATATGCCACCTGCGTGCTACTCCATGGATAAGTTTGAAAAAGAGGTATTTTGTAAGGTCTGAAAACTTTGAAGATTCCGGATGGTTACTCATCTAACTTTGGTCGATGTATTAATGTCAGAGAACGTAAGATATCTGGTTTAAAGAGTCACGATTCACATGTTATTATGCAACATTTTCTACCTTTGGCTATTCGAAAGACTTTGCCAAAGAAGGTTGCCTCTATATTACTAGACTTGAGCACCTTCTTTCGTGATTTATGTTCAAAAGTATGTCGTTGTGAGGATTTACAACTGTTAGATCAGCGTATTCCAATTATCCTCTACAACTTGGAACGGATCTTTCCACCTGCTTTTTTTGATATTATGGTGCACTTGCCCGTCCATTTAGCATCAGAGGCACTTTTAGGTGGACCTGTCCATTATCGGTGGATGTATCCTATTGAAAGGTATATATATATATATATATATATATATATATATATATATATATATATATATATTTGTATATCTTGATTTCAAGTTTAGTATGCATGAACTCTTTATTGTCAAATTGGTAGGTACTTGTCTACCCTAAAGTCATATGTGAGGAACAGGTCTCAACCTGAGGGGTCCATTGCAGAAGGATACATTGCTCAAGAATGTCTTACATTTATGACGAGGTACTTGGATAATGTTGAGACACGATTGGATAGACCTCCCAGATACAAGGATGATAGTGAAGTTGGTGGTTTTGAAAGCTTCTTTCTTACCCAGATAGAGAGGAAACAATCACACACCTACATTTTGTTTAATGAGGATAATATATCTACTTATCTACAGTAAGAATCTCAGTTTTTTAGTTTATGTCACTCTTTCATTATTTGTTAAGAAAATCTTGCATGCACCTAACAGGAAAACCCTTACATGCAGGCAACACCAAAGTTTTTTGAGTATAACTGAACCAAATTTGTCACCCCGTGACAAGCAAGCAAAGCATAAAGATCAATTCCCTGAGTGGTTTAAAGAACAAATTGGAAAGCTTAAACGGTCAAATCGACCCTTTCATGAAGGTCTTGATTTCATTGCAAGAGGCCTATTTTCCTGTGCTAAGAGGTTTACAGGTTACACATTAAATGGGTATGTATTCAAAATAATATACAAAGAGCTTGATTCCAAAACACAAAGCAGTGGTGTAATGACTAGAGCAACAGCGGTGCGGTTCAGGAAAACCACAGACAAAAGACCAATATCTCAGGAACTAAACTACTTTGGACGGTTAGTTGATATAATTGAGTTGACATATCCTTTGGGCCGCAAGTTCGTGCTATTTAAATGTGAGCGGGTTGATGTCGACAAAGAGAAAGGCATTAAAATTGATGAGTTAGGGTTCACTCTTGTCAATTTCAGATATTTGTTAGCATCACAAAAAGAAGAACCTTATGTATTGGCATCCCAAGTTAAACAAGTCTTCTATGTGGAAGACCCTACCGATCCAGGATGGCATGTGGTTGTGAATAACAAACCTAGAGACACTTATGACATGGGTGGAGACACTGAGAAACTATTAGCTAATGAACCATATGGTCGCCAACACCACGTTGCTGATGATCAAAATGATGTTATAAACTTGGTGAGAGAAAATGTGATGGGAACAACAATTGATTCAATTCCAAGGATGATTTCTGCACAAGAATCTGTTGGAGTGGGTGGGGTTCCCAACCTATGTGGAGAAGATCCCGGAGTGCGACGAGCGCCGTCCGATGTCGGAGAAGCTCGGGAGTAGTTGTTACTGCTGCTGCTGCCCCAAAGGGGGTTCTGGACCAAGTCTGCCGAGTTCGGGCCGAACTCGGTCCCAGGCCGAGTTCTGGCCGAACTCGGTCTGGCCGTTCCAGGGTTTGGCCACCCAGTGCTGGTTGCCCCACACAGAGTTCTGGCCGAACTCTGTGTGTCGGGGGGCTGAAGCGGATTTCAGGATGAGTTTTCATCATTGGATCTAATCCAACGGTCCAGGTTGGTTACGGGATTAGGGAGATATATTGAGTTTTCTCAACCCTAATTCATTATCGTATAATCGCATTGGACAACACAAGTTTGAGAGAGAAGGAGGCAAGAGTGCCATTACAACTTCGGAGAAGAAGACGGAGGATTGAAGGTCACTGTTCGAAGGAGATCGTATTCGGGTAATCTCTACTCGTCGTTCTCGCTCTTCGTAGCCTTGTAATCATTGTTCTTATCTCTGAGTGTTGTGGGGATCCGATTTGGATCGGGAGGAGTTTGTAGAGGGTGTATTTCTTCTATTCCATTAGTGGAGGCTTCTCAGGGTTGGACTCCGATCGTCCCGTGGTTTTTTCCCGCAAGGGTTTCCACGTCAAAAATTCTCTGTGTCTGCGTGGTTGTTTTTGTGTGCTTGTTTTTGGGTTCGTGCGTTGTTTGCTCGGTCCTCTCGCAGGTACTCTCCGGTTTGGGGAAAAGTTTCCGCGCTTCTTTCCCAACAGAGTGGTATCAGAGCCAGGTTCAAAGGGTGTCAGGAGTTGACAGAGGAACCAGAGAGGAGAGATGGACGCGAAGCCGGTGCGCATGGTGAACCTTAATGGCACAAACTATCATTATTGGCGGAGCAAGATGAAGGATTTGCTATTTGTCAAGAAGCTGCATCTACCTGTGTTTGCAACCGAGAGGCCCAGTGATAAATCCGAGGAGGACTGGAAGTTCGAGCACATACAGGTGTGTGGGTACATACGGCAGTTTGTTGATGAGAACGTGTACAACCACGTTGCCAATATTGAGCACGCGAAGACGTTGTGGGATAAGCTGGAATCCTTGTATGCGAAGAAGACCGGGATAAACAAGTTGTTCCTGATCCGAACGATGATGGGTCTGCGGTACAAGGATGGGGCATCTATTTCGGATCACTTGAGTGAGTTCCAGGGCGTGGTTGACCAGCTGTCTTCTATGGGAGTCAAGTTCGACGACGAAGTTCAGGGACTGTGGCTGCTGTGTACCTTGCCAGACTCGTGGGAGACCGTACGAGTATCTATGATCGCTTCTCTCCAGAGGGCGTGGTCAGTCTGGAGTTTGCCAAGAGTGGGGTGTTGAATGAAGAGATGCGGAGACGTTCTCAGGGCACTTCATCCACATCCCACCACTCAGAGGCACTTGTTTCAGAGAGCCGCGGAAGGGGCAAAAGCAGGGGTCCAGGTGGTGGCAGAGACAAGAGCAGGGGGAAGTCCAAAGGTCGGTACGAGGACTCAGAGTGTTATCATTGCGGTAAGAAGGGCCATATCAAGCGGAATTGTTTCGCTTGGAAGAGAGAGAAGAAGGGCGACAAGGGGAAGCAAGAAGAGAACACTACAGCGGCGGCCTCGATGCATGGAGGCGATGTGATCGTCGTAGGTGATGAGGTCATTACTAACCTCGCCTGCGATGACAATTCTTGGCTGGTGGACTCAGGGGCTTCAGCACATGTATCTCACAATAGGGCACTATTTGCCACTTACACGACAGGCGACTGTGGCGTGTTGAAGATGGGCACGGAGATGTGTCGAAGGCGGTTGCCGTTGGAGATGTGCATTTGAGAACGAAGACGGGTGCGGTTCTTGTTCTCAAGGATGTTCGTCATGTCCCTGATATCCATTTCAACCTGGTGTCGGTTGGAAGGTTGGATGACGAGGGATTCTTCAGTCTCTTCGGGAACAGTCAGTGGAAGCTTTCCAGAGGTTCGATGGTGATTGCCAGAGGAAGCAAGAAGTCCGGTCTCTACTATATGGAGGGGAGCGCAGAGGGGGCACAGGAGGTGAACGCAGTCAGTGACGCGTCTATCGAGTTGTGGCACAGGCGGCTCGGCCATATCAGCGAGAAGGGGATGAGCTACTTGGTGAACAGGAAAGTGATTCCGGGGCTCAAGTCTACAAAGTTGGAGAAATGCACGCACTGTTTGGCTGGGAAGCAAAATAGGGTGTCTTTCCAAAGTCACCCAAGTTCGAGGAAGCCGGCGTTGCTCGAGTTGATTCACTCGGATGTCTGCGGTCCTATGAAGGTAAAATCTCTTGGTGGTGCTTCTTACTTTGTGACTTTTATTGATGACTGTTCCAGGAAGGTTTGGGTCTATGCTTAAAGACCAAGAATCAGGTGCTGCCTACTTTCAAGGAGTTTCAGGCCTCCGTTGAAAGGGAGACGGGCAAGAAGTTGTTGTGTGTTCGGTCCGATAATGGCGGCGAATACATCGGTCCCTTTGATGCGTATTGCAGAGAGCAAGGGATACGACACCAGAAGACTCCGCCAAAGACACCTCAGCTCAATGGTGTAGCGGAGCGCATGAACAGGACACTGATGGAGAGGGTGCGGTGTTTGCTGTCAGAAGCAAACTTGCCGGGCAGTTATTGGGGTGAGGCTCTTCTCACAGCTGCTTATATTATTAATTTGTCTCCTAGTGCTCCTTTGCAGGGTGATGTGCCTGACAAAGTATGGTACGGCAAGGAGCCGTCATACAGTCACCTGCGGGCGTTTGGTTGTAAGGCCTTCGTGCATGTACCGAAGGACGAGAGGACCAAACTTGAGCCGAAGACGAGGCGATGCGTCTTTGTCGGCTACGGTCGGGATGAGTTTGGCTATAGACTCTACGACCCAGTGGAAGGAAAGCTCTACAGAAGCAGGGACGTAGTGTTCATCGAGGATCAGACCATGGCCAACACTCAGGATTCCGAGACGCCTTCTGAGGCTGAGGAATTGCCTGAGTTAGAGTCATTTTGCTTCGAGCAGTTTCCAGAGGACATCGCAGAGGATCCAGTTATGGGGGAGCCGGTACATGGAGTTGCTCCCAACCTTGATCATCAGCCTGCTGATGGTGGTCAGGGTGTCCCTCAGGAGGATGAGCATGCCGGAGAGGCAGTTCCTGAAGGGGAGGAGGCTGTCGGTATACAGCCAGCACCAGTGGCTCCACTGAGAAGGAGCAACAGGGATCGTCGACCATCTACGAGATACTCGTCGGATGAGTATGTGCTATTGACTGACGGGGAAGAGCCCGAAAGTTTCGCAGAGGCTATGGAAGACGAACACAGGCAGGAGTGGATGGTGGCTATGCAGGAGGAGATGAGTTCCTTGCACACCAATTCTACTTATGATCTGGTGCGGTTGCCAAAGGGCAAGAAGGCTTTGAAGAATCGATGGGTGTTCAGAGTGAAGCAGACGGATGATGCTACTCGCCCTCGATACAAAGCGAGGCTGGTAGTCAAGGGCTACGGTCAGCGGAAAGGCGTGGATTATGATGAAATCTTTTCGCCTGTCGTCAAGCATTCGTCTATTCGGGTGGTGCTAGCATTAGCAGCCAGTTTCGACTTGGAGGTCGAGCAGATGGACGTGAAGACGGCGTTCCTCCACGGTGATCTTGAGGAGGAGTTGTACATGGAGCAGCCGGAGGGATTCTGTGAGAAGGGCAAGTCACATTTGGTCTGCCGGTTGAGGAAGAGCTTGTATGGTCTGAAGCAGGCTCCGAGACAGTGGTACAGAAAGTTCGAGTCGTTTATGGGGGAGCATGGTTATGTACGGACGACGTCAGACCATTGTACATTTGTGAGGTATTTTGCCGATGATGATTTTATCATCTTATTGCTCTATGTTGATGATATGCTATTAGTGGGTCGGAATGCCACTAGGATAGCGGAGTTGAAGTGCCAACTGGGCGCGGCCTTCTCTATGAAGGATTTGGGCACAGCGAAGACTATTCTTGGGATGGAGATCAGCCGAGAGAGAGAGTCCAAGCTGCTACACTTGTCCCAAAAGAAGTACATTCACCGGGTACTTCAGCGTTTCGGGATGGACGGGTCGAAGAAAGTGAGTTCCCCCCTCGCGGCTCACTTTAAGTTCACTGAGGAGCAGTGTCCATCTACCGAGGACGAAAAGGAAGATATGGAGCGGGTTCCATATGCCTCAGCTGTGGGAAGCCTTATGTATGCCATGGTGTGTACGAGGCCAGATATTGCTCATGCAGTTGGTACGGTTAGCAGGTATCTTTCGAATCCGGAAGGGTACACTGGAGTACGGTCAAGTGGATTCTACGATATCTTCAGGGCACTGCTGGTTGGAGACTTTCCTTTGGTGGTGACGAGCCGAAGCTGGTTGGGTATACCGACGCTGATATGGCTGGAGATGTAGACACGAGGCGATCGACTTCAGGCTACGTGATGATATTTGCGGGAGGAGCAGTGTCGTGGCAGTCGCGGTTGCAGAAGTGTGTTGCCTTGTCGACGACGGAGACGGAATACATTGCGACGACGGAGGCTTGCAAGGAGCTGTTGTGGATGAAGAAGCTGTTGCAGGAAATGGGACTGAAGCAAGAGCAGTATACTTTGCTTTGCGACAGTCAGAGTGCTATCCATCTTGTGAAGAATCAGACGTTTCATAGCCGGTCCAAGCACATCGAGACTCGGTATCATTGGATACGGGATGTGGTTGAGAAGAAGGACGCGAAGCTTGAGAAGGTGCATACAGATGACAACGGAGCTGATATGTTCACGAAGATTCTACCAAGGGGAAGTTTGAGTACTGCAGGCAGGTCGTCGGGATGACGACGTTCTCCCTAGTTTGAAGGGGGAGATTTGTTGGAGTGGGTGGGGTTCCCAACCTATGTGGAGAAGATCCCGAGTGCGACGAGCGCCGTCCGATGTCGGAGAAGCTCGGGAGTAGTTGTTACTGCTGCTGCCCCAAAGGGGGTTCTGGACCAAGTCTGCCGAGTTCGGGCCGAACTCGGTCCCAGGCCGAGTTCTGGCCGAACTCGGTCTGGCCGTTCCAGGGTTTGGCCACCCAGTGCTGGTTGCCCCACACAGAGTTCTGGCCGAACTCTGTGTGTCGGGGGCTGAAGCGGATTTCAGGATGAGTTTTCATCATTGGATCTAATCCAACGGTCCAGGTTGGTTGCGGGATTAGGGAGATATATTGAGTTTTCTCAACCCTAATTCATTATCGTATAATCGCATTGGATAACACAAGTTTGAGAGAGAAGGAGGCAAGAGTGCCATTACAACTTCGGAGAAAAGACGGAGGATTGAAGGTCGCTGTTCGAAGGAGATCGTGTTCGGGTAATCTCTACTCGTCGTTCTCGCTCTTCGTAGCCTTGTAATCATTGTTCTTATCTCTGAGTGTTGTGGGGATTCGATTTGGATCGGGAGGAGTTTGTAGAGGGTGTATTTCTTCTATTCCATTGGTGAGGCTTCTCAGGGTTGGACTCCGATCGTCCCGTGGTTTTTTTCCGCAAGGGTTTCCACGTCAAAAATTCTCTGTGTCTGCGTGGTTGTTTTTGTGTGCTTGTTTTTGGGTTCGTGCGTTGTTTGCTCGGTCCTCTCGCAGGTACTCTCCGGTTTGGGGAAAGGTTTCCGCGCTTCTTTCCCAACAGAATCTACTTCTACTAGTTTTATTAACGATGAAAATGAGAACTTCAATGAGGAAAGAGATCAAGATGGAAATATGGATGGGAGTGAAGATGAGGATGAATATGAAGATGAAGATACTGATATACAAGAAATGAAGATTCAGATTCAGATTCAGATTCTGACCCTTAAGATATCAAGACACAAAGCAGTGATGAATACGAAGATGGGAGTGAATTGGTTACATTATATTTGGGACCTAATTAAGAGTATTTTGTACTAATAGCATACTGATATTAAGAATGTACTTTATTAAGAGTTCTATATTAAGTTTTCTGATATATTATATTATGCTTCGCCCCTTTCTAATGCTCGATATACATAACTGCTTTGCCCATTTCTATATTTACGACTGATATACATAATTGCTTTGCCCATTTCTAATGCCTTATATACTGTATTGAAAGCCCTGCATTAAGTGAAATGGTTATATTATTTATGCTTTGCCCCTTTTTAATGCCTGATATACATAATTGCTTCTCTTTTTGTACTGGCAAGTTTAAGACTACAAGTTAGTAGATGGCAGATCAAGGACCTCCACCTCCTAACAAAACAAGGGCGAAGCTAAGTTGGAATGGTTAAAGCATATTAAACCAGGAACAAAAGTTGCTTATCAACACATTGATGGAGTTCCAGTCGGATCGAATGCTTCCAAATTATCTGCTTTTGTTGGTAAGCTAGCCAAAGATGGTCATTACTTTCCATTCGACACGCGTTCATGGCAACATATATCAGAGTTGGCTGCCAAAATTGAAACAGCAAAGGATGAGATGAAGGTAATAAATCTTCATTATATTATGGAACTATGGTATCTTATAATTCGAAGAAAGGTGACTTATAGTTCTCTTTCTTGTGTCGAAGAATATTTTTCACTGGTGTGAAGAATCAGACTATTCGTTAAGTAAATCTTTGAGTGAAACTTGGAGGAAAAACAAGCATAGGAAAAAGGTGAAACACTTTAATCCTTACACCACAATTGAGGAGTGGTATGCCAAGTGTCCAACTAGTGTGATTCCTAGTCAGTGGGAGAATATGGTTGATTATTGGCAGACAATTGATTTCAAGGTATGTAAGTATATATATATATATATATATATATA
The DNA here is from genome assembly GCA_029216955.1 of Iris pallida. NCBI lineage: Eukaryota > Viridiplantae > Streptophyta > Magnoliopsida > Asparagales > Iridaceae > Iris > Iris pallida. Next base: position 44,162 of record JANAVB010015987.1, read on the forward strand.
TATATATATATATATATATATATATCTGTGTGTGTGTGTGGTGTGTGTGTTGTGTGTGTGTGTGCAGTAATTTTTTATTTTTTTTTGCAGAAATCGAGTATATATATATATATATATATGTGTGTGTGTGTGTGTGTGTGTGTGTGTGTGTGTGTGTGTGTGTGCAGTAATTTTTTTTTTGCAGAAATCGAGTGTACGTAACACAGGGAACAGGGAGAAATTGACCTATCATCACACTGCTGGTTCAAAATCATACCTACGTCATGCGAAAGAGGTATTCATCATGCACATCATACAATTAGTTAAACATGTTAAAAATAGCATATAATATTTTTTCTACAGATAGAGGATAAACAAAAAAACCAGCAACGCGAGTGGATATATACAGAAGGACACACAACAAATCTAGCGATGTGGCAAAAGAACGATTGGTAAGGGTAGAGGCTAGAGCTAATTGCTTCTTAAAACATTTTTTTGATTATTTGATGGGCTGGTATAGAGTTCTTCAAATGAGCTAATGCTCTGATACTCTGATACTTGGCCCTCTCTAATACTCACTAATGTGTTCGGATACTAATGAGCTAGTATAGACTTGAAGCATGTTTGTGTCAGTAATCAGATTTTTTTATATGGCTTGTCTAGTGCATTTATGCAACAAATTAATTACTTCATTTTTCTATATGGCTTGTCTAGTCAAATTAAATTCTTTTACTTGCTTTGATCGGTATTTGATACCATGCAAAATAATATGACTTGAAGCATGTTTGTGTCAACAAATCAGTTTTTTTTACATGCTTTGGTATCGGTGTTACTGTTATATCATGGAAATCATGCTATATATCAACAAATCAGATTTTTTTTTACATGCTTTGGTATCGGTGTTACTGCTATATATCATGGAAATCATATCCATGACTCATTCGTATCCTAATTTTCATACATATATTTAGAATCTGAATTATGTTGAAGTCTGTATATGCATCTATATCCATGCAGACTAGCTAGAAATGAAAATAGTGTATCCTAATAGCTGATTCGTCCCAGGAGAGGAAAAGGGAAAGAACAAAACTACGAAAAATGCACTATTTCTTTTTACTGCATATCTTAATGAAGTCTCTAGTGTTCTTGTTACTGCATATCTTAATAAAGTCTCTAGTGTTATTGCATATCCTAATAGCTGAATCATGTTGGTCGATTACCTAATATCTTAATGAAGTCTCTAGTGTTATTGCAATGAAGAAATTGATTTATATGATAATTCTTTTTGTGAGCAAGTTAAGCATAAGCAAATATGTTCAACTCCTCTGCCATCAGATATCGTGCTTAGACTCGACTAGTACGTTTGATTGTGAATTACTGATAGTTCTTAGTGCTGGCCAACATTTGAATATTTGTGTAGTATTAGCAAAATCTTTATGGTTCTGACATATTGAAGTTCTCAAAAATGTGAATGCCACCATCTCTTTCATGAGAAATGCATGTGCTGCCCTTGATAGCATAATTGGACCTATTATATGACCTTGGTTTATAATCCCAATTTACTCAATATCAATATTCTTCCAAAACTGCCAATTAATAGGTTCACTTGGACATCTGTATATTATATAGGTTCACTTGGACACTTGGAAATATTGGTGTAGGAAAGCTTCTTTTACTGTAAGTCTAGTTACTTTCATTATGTACATATATAGACTGGGCAGTTAGGCATCAATCAACTGGAGCTAATTTTTCCAGAATCTATAATTCTTGTTTTTGGATATTTAACTTGCATTTTTTGGGTATCTTAACTGATACTATCTTTTAATTTGATCAATGCTTTGATAGTTCGATACTCGTATGCTCTGTTAGTTTGACACTCATTGTCAATGCTATGTAAACTAATACATTTGATCGATATGCTCATGATTAGAGGCAAATAGAGGAGCTAAAACGGAAGACAGATGAAGATGGTGTGGAAGAATCACTTGCTCAACTTGATGGTGACATTTACTCCCAAGTTATGGGAGTAGAGAAATTAGGGAGATACCGAGGTGTTGGAATCGGCGTGAAATCCAAGAGAAGAAGGGGATAATGTTCTTCAATTAATAGCAAAAATGATGAGGAGGTTAGGAATTTAAGGGAAGAAGTTGAAATGTTACACGAGATCGAGATGAGATGCAAAAGGGTAATGAGGAGACAAACAAGAAGATGGACAAGCTCATAGATATTTTATCTTTAATCTCCCCAAATCAGGTTTTTATTTGTTAACATATGATCTTGAAATTAGCTAGATTGTTTAAATTTTTAGTTTTACTCAACTAATAAAAATTTTCTTAATCTTTTGTGCAGGATATTTTATCATCACTCTCGGCCCAACATTAGGATGTCAGTACTTTGTAAGTAGTATAATAGTGATTGATTCATTGATTGCATGTAACTTTTTCAATAACATCTATGCGTACATTTGATTAAATATTTAATGTATTTTTAAAATGTGCATGGTCTTTATTCATCTACTAATGTTTTCTT
>JANAVB010015988.1:0-36225 GCA_029216955.1 Iris pallida
CTGTATCGTGGGCCCCTGTCCGACTCGATGGACGATTTTGTGCACGGCCCGCCGAAATCCAACTTTGGAATACAGTTTGGATTCGTATCGGAAAAAACGAATCCATAGACATGTAGTTTGACGACTTTAGAGACCTTTGACTCTGGCACAATTTTCGTGCAAAGCGGGTCCAACGGCGGACATCGTTTTTATATCCAAAATTACCCACGTTTTGCCCCTGTGTCCAGAATTGGACTTAAGGACAGGCAATCCTAGCTAATTTGACTATTCTGAGACTGTTGGCAATGTTTGTTTCAGCTTTCGGAGACAGTTTGGTGACTTGGACTTTATGGATTATCAGTTGACTGTATTTTTGTTGGATCTACGTGCAAACCTCCAGGCAAGTATACCTTGCCTTCCGCTACAGTTTTACTTACATGTATTTTTCTTCATTTTTCAGTTATTTGATTGTTTATGGACATGCTTTTTTGTTATTTTTGTGGAGTTATTTTATTATTTATAGCCATGTTCATGTTTTGGCCTGTGTTTACATTTGGAGTTCTCGTCAGACCTTGCTTGAGTCGTGTCATAGAACGAGTACGTGTAATGAACTGCTAAATCCTTGACATTGTGTCCTTGGCACCAGAGAGTCCACACTCGGGACGAGGGTGTTTTCCTTGATCTGTTTACATCCGTGAGTCCACGCTAGGACTAGGATGTCGATTATTGCACTAGAGAGTCCACACTCGGACGAGGTGTAGACTTGACTTGACTTGACTTGCACCAGAGAGTCCACGCTCGGACGAGGGTGTTTACATCAGAGAGTCCACACACGGGACGAGTATGTAGTATTTGCACCAGAGAGTCCACACTCGGGACGAGGGTGCCTTGCCGTGAACTAACCAGAGAGTCACACTCGGGACGAGGGTTAGTACTGACCAGAGAGTCACACTCTCGGACGAGGGTTAGTGTTTAGTTCAAACCAGTGAGACCACACTCGGGATGAGGGTTTGGTTTGTTTCTTCCATTGATCATCGTGTTTCGTTCATCCGGCAGTTCATTTATACGTAGTTGTTCTAGTGTTCGTATTCGTATTCGTGATCGTGTTTGTGTTCGTAGTCATTGTCTTGTCCTTGTTCTTTCTTGTTTATTACCTTGCTGATAAAACTGTTAGATAGGCATGTATATTATGTATCTTGCTATGTCCTCTAAGGACCTGATGATCTCTTCAGTTTAGCTGTTGCATGGAGTTAGCTAGTAGTTCTGGATGGCAGACGTGATGATACATTGTGGATTCAGGTATTGTTATTGTGTTTATTATCCGCTCGTGCTTTTCATTCCTTATATGAGATATCATGTTCCTTGTTTCAGTTGTAGACTTTGTATATATTCTTAGAGTCTTATCGGACATTTATGCTAGTGGGCTGCAGACCACGACCCATAGTGTTTTCATGTTTCATATTTATTGTGGATTGAGATATAGTTTAGATTAGACATAATGCCCATGACCTTGATAGCCTATACGTACTCGAGTCGGGCTGGAGTCCGTTCGATACGTAGCTGGCTTGCTCACGAGTTCGTATCGAAAAGGGGTGCAGTCGTGACAAGATGGGGCTATTCGGTCAACGGGAGCAAAAGAAGACGGAGACGAGTAGGGTCTCTCGCCGGAGCCGACGGAGACGAAGTCTTCTGTTCGGCTGAGTTTCTGTTTTGAGTACAAATGAGGGAAGAGAGAGAATGAGAAAGGGGATTATATTTGAGATAGGTTGGGCCGGGTTTCTGGGCTGAGCTTCGGGCTTAGGAAAATAGGCTAGTATTAAATTGTAGGAATTAAGGTTTAATTGTTAAGTTTTAGTAATATAGAGATAGAGCTGGGCCAGGTTTTGGTGGCTGGTGACATATAGGCTGGGTTTGTGGCTGATAGCTGGAAGCTTTAGAGTAAATTTTTAAGTTTTCTTTGTTAAATTGGGTTAAAGCCCAATGGACTAGATTGGATTGTTCTGAATTTAAGGGATTAATCCTTAGGATTTTATTAACTTGGGCTGAACATGTTTATACTTAGATAGCAATTATTTTAAAAGGTTATTCTAGATAATTTTAGTTAATATTATTATATTAAAGTTTGCCAAAAATATATATATATATATATTGTTATAAAGTTCTTTTATAGATATTTGGTTAAAGTATTGTTAGCATCATTTTTACAAGAAATTGTTAAGTTTTATTTGCTATCATTTTTATTATTATATATTATATTTCCAAAAAATGATTAATTGCTACCTTGTTTATTAGCATAATATAAATATCATATAAACATAGATAAATTGGTTAAGTGTGGTTAGTATTTTAAAAGATTTATTTATAAATACAGTTATTTTGTTAGTATACTTTTAGTAAATGTATTTTCAAAACAATTATTTTCTAGAATTACTTGTTAAATAAATATTGCTAGTCAGTTTTGCCTATAATTAATATTATAGATAGTTAATTATCTATATGGTTAGCTATAATGTCATTATTTTAAAAGCCTAATAAACTTGTACAAAATATAACAGGTGATTCATTACAACCATGCAGTACTATTCTCGTACAATAAAACTGAGGCAAGTACACTGACTTGACTTGTACCTTATTTTTTGTCTTACCTTCATGTGCCATGTTCTTATATCGGACACGAGATACACACGATTGTCTTGTACCATTGTTCATTGCTTGTGGGTCATTGTTATTGCTGGATTGGGGGAAATATTAGCTTTTGTGTGACCACACCCAACATAGGTAATTGTGGATAGCCTAATCGTACACGTCACGTACGATAAAGCCGTACCTTGTAGAATTGACTCATTGCCTCATTGATTGATTGCTCCTAAGCCGGTCACACATTAGTTTTAATATTTCAAAATTGTCATAATTGCATATTGATTGTCGTAATTCATTGCCTTGTATATTAATAGCCGTGTTCATTATCTAGCATATTGATTGTCGTCCATTGCCTGCAGTTTTTATATTTCATCTCTGGTTCCATAGTTTCATTCCATTTCTAGTATTCTGGTATTCTGGTTTCACTTTGTACTCTGGATTACAGATTATATTGTATATTGTCTGGTCAGGGTTGTACTTTGCTCTTTTCCTGACAGGATCGTTGCAGGTGAGTGGAAGATTACATGGAGCTGGTGATTGCTTGGATATTGCAGCTTTTATTTTAGTTTATTTTTCTGGAGATTGGTTTACAGATATTCATTATTGTATATTATTTCATTTGACCGGATTTGTCTCCTGCTGAGTTTGTATTTAGAAGACTTGATGGATATTGGTGATTTCTGGAAACGTTATAAAAGCTGTGTTTTATTTACATTACTTTGTGACTTGGAGTTTTCTTTAGTATTGTACAGCTTACTTCGTCGACAGCTTACTTCGTCGTGTCCATCGACGAAGGCTGGGCGTGTCCGACTCGTATCCGATTATTCGGGAGCGGGTCGTGACATGTTTTTAGTGGTGGCCCATGCAGGTCTATCCTAATGACACTTAGGCAATAAAGTGTTATTGGGGGACCAGCGAAAGCTAAGAAAAACTCATCACAGCATAGGAACCGCTGAAAAATGGTTTATGGTTTATGATTAATGGTCTATGGTTTATGGTTAATGATGTTTAAAAATTTTTGAAAATATGATTTTACTTATGATTTTTAAGGATAGTTTATGATTTTATAGGATATAGCAATCAACAGTTTATTTCTTTTACAGGACGGTCGCCACGACGAACGCTGGAACCAGTGAGCAGCCTACACCAAGTGCACAGGAGCAGCTTCCGCCGCCTCCGCCTCAGCCGCTTCCTTCGACGATGATGTTCGATGGCACGCAAGAGATGGCCATGTTCCAGCAATTCATGAAGGCCCAGAATCAGCAAGCTATGCAGTTCAGAGCGACCGTCGTCGACGCACTCAGGACCAGAGAGCCGTCTCCACCAGCACCGCCGGCAGTAGCAGCGTCGAGGCCAGGGTCTGCCAAGGACTATCAGTTCCTCTGCCCGATGGATTTTTGGGGCAATAAAGGGATAGTCTACGCAGATGAGTGGCTGGAGAAAGCTGAACGGTCATTGAAGATGGCGAGGATCCCGGATGATTTGCAAGTCGAAGTTGCGAGCATACAACTTTTTGACATCGCTAGGGCTTGGTACCGGGAGGAGCCTCAGCTAGCAGAGCTCGAAGTTTCCTGGAAGGATTTTAAAACTGCTGTTCCAGGAGAAGTTCTTCCCGAATGTGGAGCAGGACGAGCTTAGGATGCAATTTGAAGCATTGCAGCAAGGGAATATGACAGTGGCCCAGTATACCTCAGAGTTCACTCGACTCAGCAGGTTCGCAGAGAACCTAGTCAGCACGCCGAAGGAGAGGGCTTGGAAGTTCAAGAAGGGCCTTACCAAGGAGCTGCGACATGCAGTAGCTATCAGTCAGGCCACTACCTATGCGAGCATCCTTAAAGTTGCTCAGGGAGTGGAGAAGGAGATGGATCCGAAGCTCAAGCGGGACCGAGACATTGGCGCCAGCAGTTTCCAGGATCCACCGAAGCGGACCGACACTCAGCAGAGGCCACTTCAACATCATGTTCGAGCACCGACATCGCCGAGGCAGCAGAGACAGATTCAGACTCCGATGTATTTTTCTTGTGCATACTGCAAGAGACCGGGACACCATGGCGAGGAATGCCGCAAGAAGTTAGGGCAGTGCTTGGTTTGTGGATCTGCCACTCACCAAGTGAGAGATTGTCCTGCAGCTTTCACTCGTCAGGAGCCAGCACCAGAGCAGCCGCAGGAGGACCCGATCTTTGAGGATCAGTAGTAGCTGCAGGAGTGTAGTCAGATGGACCGTTATCTTTTTACTTGCTTGTAGTAGCTGTATTTCTTGTATTGCCTATTTTTGAGACTTGTCTCTGAGTTTCTTGCATTTACAGTCTTTCCTATTGTCTAGTGGCTACTTGTTAGTCCTTGTTATTTTACTACATAAATAAATCATTTAGTATTTTTGTTGTCTTTAATAAATTTTGTTGATTTTATACGCTGCAAAACCCTTGAAATTTTGAGGACAAAATTTTTGTAAGGGGGGTAGATTTGTAACTCCCTAAACCTATTTTCGTATATTGTTGAATTGTTTGAAATTTTTTCAAAAGAGAATCATTTTGGCTTAAATGATTAATTAGTTATATTGAATTTTATTAGTTAAATTGGTTCTTCTTCTCAGTTCTAATTTTTCAAAAAATTGATTAAGTCGTAAGTATTTCGATTATTTATTAATAAATTTAGTTTATTCTATTTTATTAGTTTTGTTGTGATCAATAATGATATTTTAAGCTTAATTAATTAATTCCAATCTACTGTCAAGTATTAATATTGTTCCTAGTTAATTTATGAACTTTTGAATCTCCTTATGTTGAATTTTGTTGTATTAAACTAAAAGAAAATATTGGTTTTGATTAACTATTTGTCGTAATTATTTATTCAGTTATAACTAAGAAGAATAATTGTTTAGTTATAATGAGCAGTTAGGAGAATTAACTACAGTTTTGATTATGATTATGGTTGTTATAACTAATTCTGTAATTAGTTGTGATGTAGTTAAATTTGTTGATTATTGGAAAGCTGTTTTGGAATTTCGTATTTGAAATCTGTTTGGTATTTGAAACTTGTTGATAATTGATTTTGGAATCTGTTGGAACCTTTTATTAGAAAAGCTGTTTGAAAAACTTTGTTTGATTTTGAATTTGAAATTATGTTACTAAGTTACTCCAGTTAGCCCCCAGATCTGAACATTATTACCTACACTGCCACTATCCAAACTACACCCAGATCTACATTAATTTATAGTTGTGCCACTACTACTACACACATACACCAGATTATTGTAATATAAATATTACACGGATTTCAATACATTTCTGACACCACACAGTACTCTCTCTCTCTCTCTGACACGTCACCTCTCTCTCTCTCTCATCTCTCTCTCTCTGTCCCTCTCTCATCTCTGCTCGAGGACCGAGCACCGTCGAGCATGGCCATTTCCTGGCCATCCTCAGTCGAGTACTACCCGCCGTCGTCACCGGAGTTCGGCCCCACCGCCTCGATCCTAACGCCATCGACACTCAGTGGAGCGCCGCTTCGTAGTTCGTGCCACCCGCCTCTGTTTCTTGAGCCACGCGCCTTACTTTGAGCAGAGCTCCGCCTCGGTTGCAGCGCCAGGCGTTGAGCTCCGCGCTGACCCCCTCGTTCAGCGTGCACCGCCAGAGCGCCACCTCGGGCTGTGCTGTCGTTTCGACTGCAGTGCCGTCCTCGAGAGCCGAGCCATCACCATCATCAGGGCTGAGCGTCGAGCCCGAGGAGCCACCTCCTTGTAGTCGCTGCCGCCGTCGAGATCCAGCAGCAGCGAGGGCCGCACTGCCACCTCGGGAGGAGAGACGCCCCTTCGAGAGAGCGCCACCCTCGCAGATCGTGTACCGCCCTTTGGAGCTCTTGACCGCCACCTCGAGACGAAGCCGACGCCATGAACCTCACTGAGACTACTGCCGTAGTCGGATCTCAGTTGCCTTGTGCCACCGCCGAGGATCGACGTCCCCTTCAGGCCGGTGAGCCCCTCTCAATCTACTCTATCCCCTTTCTTGTCTTCCATGCTTCTAGATCTAGGGTTTATATTACTGGAATAAGGTTTTATTTGGGAGTTAGGGTTTTCCTAGCCATGAGAGCTAGAGGAAGGGGACGAAGTGGAATAGAGAGAACCTAGGATTAGGCTGCGGCCATGGCAGATCTATTTGGGGATCTAGGGTTTCTAGAGGTGAACGAAGGCTAGGGTTTCCTAGCTATGGGAGTTAGGAGAGGAGGAGGAGTCGGGGAATGGGCTCTGTCGACCGAGTTTTTGGCTAGGGTTCAGGCGAAGGAAGTTGCGGCCATGGGAGGAGATTGAGTTAGGGTTTGATCTAGAGGAAGAAGGAAGCCTAGAACCTAGGGTTCCACGTTGGAGGAAGAAGAACGTGGACGGGATAATGAAGTGCGGCCATGGCAGAAATACTTAGGGTTAGGGTTCAGGCGATAGGAAGTTGCGGCCATGGAGAAGAGTTATTAGGGTTAGGGCTGGATGTTGGAGGAGGAAGACGAAGCTGAAAAATTAGGGTTTCAGCTAGGGTTCAGGCAGGAAAAGTCTAGATGGGCTGGGGAGAAGAAGAGCTCGGATTAGGGTTTCGGGATGGGGCTAGTCGGTCGGACGGGGAGCAGAGGAAGAAGACGGAGACGGAGTAGGGTCTCTCGCCGGAGCAGACGGAGAAGACGAAGTCTTCTGTTCGGCTGAGTTTCTGTTCGGTTGAGTGCAAATGAGGAAAGAGAGAGAATAAGAAAGGGGATTATATTTGAGATAGGTTGGGCCGGGTTTCTGGGCTGAGCTTCGGGCCTAGGAAAATGGGCTAGTATTAAATTGTAGGAATTAAGGTTTAATTGTTAAGTTTTAGTAATATAGAGATAGATCTGGGCCAGGTTTTGGTGGGCTGGTGACATATAGGCTGGGTTTGTGGGCTGATAGGCTGGAAGCTTTAGAGTAAATTTTTAAGTTTTCTTTGTTAAATTGGGCTCAAGCCCAATGGACTAGATTGGATTGTTCTGAATTTAAGGGATTAAATCCTTAGGATTTTATTAACTGGGCTGAACATGTTTATACTTAGATAGCAATTATTTTAAAAAGGTTATTCTAGATAATTTTAGTTAATATTATTATATTAAAGTTTTGCCAAATATATATATATATATATATATATATATATATATATATATATATATATATATATATATATATATATATATATATATATATATTTTATATTAAAAAAAAAAATATATATATATATATATATATATATATATATATATATATATATATATATATATATATATATATATATATATTATATATATTTGGCAAAACTTTAATATAATAATATTAACTAAAATTATCTAGAATAACCTTTTGAAAATAATTGCTATCTAAGTATAAACATGTTCAGCCCAGTTAATTCTTTTATAGATATTTGGTTAAAATATTGTAAGCATAATTTTTACAAGAAATTGTTAAGTTTTATTTTGCTCTCATTTTTATTATTATATATTATATTTCCAAAAATGATTAATTGCTACCTTGTTTATTAGCATAATATAAATATCATATAAACATAGATAAATTGGTTAAGTGTGTTTAGTATTTTAAAAGATTTATTTATAAATACAGTTATTTTGTTAGTATACTTTTAGTAAATGTATTTTCAAAACAATTATTTTCTAGAATTACTTGTTAAATAAATATTGCTAGTCAGTTTTGCCTATAATTAATATTATAGATAGTTAATTATCTATATGGTTAGCTATAATGTCATTATTTTAAAACCCTAATAAACTTGTACAAAATATAACAGGTGATTCATTACAACCATGCAGTACTATTCTCGTGCAACAAAACCGAGGCAAGTACACTGACTTGACTTGTACCTTGTTTTTTGTCTTACCTTCATGTGCCATGTTCTCATATCGGACACGAAATACACACGATTATCTTGTACCATTGTTCATTGCTTGTGCGTCATTGTTATTGCGGGATTGGGGGAAATATTAGCTTTTGTGTGACCACACCCAACATAGGTAATTGTGGATAGCCTAATCGTACACGTCACGTACGATGAAACCGTACCTTGTAGAATTGACTCATTGCCTCATTGATTGATTGCTCCTAAGCCGGTCACACATTAGTTTTAATATTTCAAAATTGTCACAATTGTATATTGATTGTCGTGATTCATTACCTTGTACATTGATAGCCGTGTTCATTGTCTAGCATATTGATTGTCATCCATTGCCTGTAGTTTTTATATTTCATCTCTGGTATCGTAGTTTCATTCCATTTCTAGTATTCTGGTATTCTGGTTTCACCTTGTACTCTGGATTACAGATTACATTGTATATTGTCTGGTCAGGGTTGTACTTTGCTCTTTTCCTGACAGGATCGTTGCAGGTGAGTGGGAGATTACATGGAGCTGGTGATTGCTTGGATATTACAGCTTTTATTTTAGTTTATTTTTCTGGAGATTGTATTATAGATATTCATTATTGTATATTATTTCATTTGACCGGATTTGTCTTCGGCTGAGTTTGTATTTAAAAGACTTGATGGATATTGGTGATTTCTGAAAACGTTATAAAAGCTGTGTTTTGTTTATATTACATTGTGACTTGGAGTTTTCCTTCGTATTGTACAACTTACTTCGTCGTATCCATCGACGAAGGCTGGGCGTGTCCGACTCGTATCCGATTATTCGGGAGCGGGTCGTGACATGTTTTTAGTGGTGGCCCATGCAGGTCTATCCTAATGACACTTAGGCAATAAAGTATTATTGGGGGACCAGTGGTGGCCCATGCAGTTGAGCCATATATATCCTGCTCTATTCACTTCCTTGGCTTGTTGTATATTGAGTTTTATCCATCTGATTACTAGATTAGGCTTGACTATTCAATTTAGCTATTCCTGGGTTTTAGAATGCCTGTCCACTTTAGTTTTGGTTCATTGCTGCTCAGTTTGAGAATACTATATGTTCAGTATTCCTTGCTTCACTTATGTGAAGACCATTAACCACCTTCAGTCCCAATATCACAAGTTCAGTCCTTTCCAATATAGGTATCAACTCTTTTCTTCATCCAGTTCCCCTTGCATTGCCCTATCCCTAGTTTAAAGATTCACTTCTTTATTGGTTCTAACCATTTGATCTGTACTTACCTTTGCATTAGATGTATCAGACCATTCTCTAATCAATTCTAGTTAGTCATGTGCAGACCTTTTGCATCTATCCACCTAGCCACACTCATTTGCCTAGTCCATTTGATCATTGTCCTACCCCATAGATCATTTATGAACTTATCCATTTTAGGAGCTAAGTTCTGTCTAGGTGAGGCCATGGCAATGAGGCTACTGCCCTGCTTTAATGTACCAAGCTTGTATTCCTTGACCCAGATTATGTTCAAATACTAATGTCCATCTTGTTTAGGTATTCTATCATATTTGCCCACATGTGGACATGTGTGCAGCCACTTGGCTATGCTCGATCCTGTACATTAGTTCAGCTAATCCTATTGTCCAGTTTTATACTCTTTAATGTTCAGTCTTAGTTTTGATAGAGTATCAGATCTTGTATCGCGAAGCCTTGCATTATGAGTGAGTGAGTGTCAGCCTTCACTGTTTCTTTATGTTTTGAAACATTCGAATAGATGTCTAGGCCTGTGGTTTCTTCCTGCATTCATATTACATTTATCCACTGCATACATGTTAACCCATTGCATATATCTGTCCACACTAGTTGATACACAACTTGCTTATGTTTAGACATTAGTCTCCCTCTTGGTTACTTCAAGTTCAATTCACATTCTCAATTGGTGTTATGTATCATTAGTGTTCTATAACATTGGTATTATGAATCATTGGTGTTTTGTCCAATTTTCCCATACATAAATGGTTGTCCTGTATATAGGATTCAGTCTTAGAGTATCAGACCATGTTTCTAGTATCCTGCATTAGAGTATCGAGCACATCTCAATTGTTCAAATATATGTTCTTCCTGTTATGGGCAGTCCCATCTTTATGATCTATTCTGAATGTAAACTCATTTGGTTCAGACCCTACCTCCTTCTGTCCAAATTAATGTTCTGATGGATATAGTATAAGTGTTACATTACATTGGTCCATTCTCTGTAAGTTCAACCCTTGCATTAACATCTGTTTTGTCCAACCCTTAATTACCTACCCTAAACTGGTTTAATCTAAATCTTAAATGTTCAGATCTTGAATCTTTAATGTTCATATTCTGGACACCTATATGTTCAGTCCCTTTTAGCTTTAAGGATGCCCTGTCCACTTAAGGTTTGATTCACTCTTCATGCTCGGTCGGTTAGGATGTCTAGTATAGGAGTTTGTTCTATCCTTCTTATAGGAAGCACCTATCCATCTAATTTCTGATTTATTGCATATCCTTGTTCTGATACCTGATACAAATATGTTCAGATATTCAGGTGTTTTCCTGTTGGTTATTTTTAAACTCCATTCATATATGAAATCCTGGTCATATGTCCTATATTAGCTTTGTCCATTTCCTTTGTTAGCCTTGTATAGGTCAATCTATACACCACCATTCATATTCATGTATCTCTAGGTGCAATGTAAGTAAGGGCTAAGTGTTTGGGGTAACAAACTTTAAAAATGGTAAGTAGAATATATATATATATATATATATATATATATATATATATATATATATATATATATTTTTATATATAAATATATATATATATATATATATATATATATATATATATATATATATATATATATATATATATTTATATATATATATATATATATATATATATATTTTTTATATATATATATATATATATATGTGTGTGTGTGTGTGTGTGTGTGTGTGTGTGTTTTCCAGTTAGATATATAAGGTGATGTATATACATATATATATATATGTGTGTGTGTGTGTGTTGTGTGTGTGTGTGTGTGTGTTTTCCAGTTAGATATGTAAGGTGATGTATATACATATAGTAGGTACATATAGGTCATGTATAGATATTTGTAGTAGGAGAGAAGGGTATATTATATATATATTTATATATATATAATATATATATATATATATATATATATATATATATATATATATTTATATATATATATATATATTTTTATATATATTTATATATATATATATATATATATATATATATATATATATATATATATATATATATATATATATATATATATATATTCTTTCTTTTTATATATATATATATATATATATATATATATATATATATATATATATATATATATATATATTCTTTCTTTATATATATATATATATATATATATATATATATATATATATATATATATGTTTACCAGTTAGATATATAAGGTGATGTATATACATATAGTAGGTACATATAGGTCATGTATAGATATTTGTAGTAGGAGAGATGGATATATTGTAGGCTATTAGCTAAGTAGCATATAGCAATATATAGTTGTATGTATATATAAGTTATGCATTATTTAGGATTTTCTAATAGCTTGTTAATGGGAGTTGAGGTATAGTGTAGATACCACGATACTTTAACAAGTTATTTGACCTAGAAACATGAGTTTAGTTCCCAAAACCGGAGATTTTGACCAAGTTGACCAAATAGCTAAAGTTTGACCTAGTTTGACTAGTGTTGACCCAAATTGACTTCACTGACCTAGAAATGGCCTAGCAACATGCATATAACACAATTGTTTAATCTAGAACACTCAGTAACCTGTAATTCTTATCATAGGTCTTTGTGACTCCAGTTCGGATACTGATACACATCAGTTGCTCAGGATATCAGGCGAGTACATTCTCTGGTCGTTTTTATTTATGATAGTATCTATATTGCCTTCTCTATACTACTTTACTTGATGCTGACACATCGTTATCACGGACGATTACTATATGGATCTTGTCATGAGATGTTATCCCTTTAAGTGGTGCATCGGTTACTTCATGTTCGTGTATTTTGTCATGTACATTATGTACTCCTTTTATTTGTATTATTCATGTATACTCATGTGCTCTCATGTACTCTCATGTTCACATGTGCTTCATGTTCAAACTAACAATTATGTACGTAACATAATGTGATCGGATCCTTGTGTATTAATTGGGGTAGGGGAAGTAGAAGTTGTTATGTGTCGTGACCCGCACCCAGTGTAAGGGCACGAAACGTGGGTATGTCCAGCCTACGCCGTAGTGTCAGCGGTAGAACGTTGTCCTAGGTCTCAACATCTAACACAGTATAAATGTACCTGTACAGAATATACTCTTCAAGCGGAGGACATCTCAGAAGATACAACTCAACCACAAATCTAAAGATAGATTTTCAGCATGATAAGATAGATATGAAATCACAGAGTGAGATACAACCAGAATGAAATAAGTTTAAGTGTTATCAACACCACAACATAATATCTGAATAAATACAACTCCAGACAACTGAAATAAGATAGATAAAACCCTAGCAGTCTAGCCTAGGAACTATGGTAGTCTCCTCAGTACAAACTGGATCCTCCTGAGGGTCCAAGTCGCAAGTGTCATCTATGTCAGCTCCATAGTTGGTAGTACAAAAATCCTCCAGGTTCTCTGTAATATTTTTGTCAACGAGTCCAATCAAGACAAGAATGAATACATAACTCTGAAAGCAGTTCCATAACATGGTAGGAAATATAGAACGAGTAGTAGCATAAAATACATGAAATGCTGTAAAGAGATGTACATGAAAAGTAAAAATAGACAAATCCGAGTACAGAAAAGTTGTATAGAAAATAAGAACTACAAGTAAATATGAGTGTTTTAAAGCACGATATGGTTACGTAATCGGATTAGGTTTGTACATGTTTATTCTATGGTAACTCCATTATACTTGAGGGTATAACAGACATGTACACAATTATACTACTGAAAATTAATCACATAATCATTTCTACTCCCCCTTACCCCAATCAATACACAAGGATCCGACCAAGTTATGTTACGTACATAATGGTTAGTTTTGCATAATAAGCACATGTGAGCATACGAGAGTACATGAGAGCACACGATTTGTACATGACTAATACGAATACAAGGAGTACACGATACACATGGTAAAGTACATGAACATGAAATATCTGATGTATCCGCTGAGGGGATAACATCGCATGACAAGATCCATACAGTACTGGTCCATGATAACAACGTGTCAGCATCAAGTAAAGTAGTCTAAAGTAGACAATATAGATACTATCATGAATGAAAACTAACAAAGCATATAATCGCCTGATATCCTGAGCAACCGATGTGTACGGATGTCCGAACTGGAGTCACAAGGTCCTATTTAGAGCAATACAGGTTACAATATGTTCAATATATAATAATTGAAGTATACAATACAATCTACATGATACTAGGTCATGCTAGGTCAAAGTCAACTCTTGGTCAACTCTAGTCAACCCTCATTAGTCAACTAAGTCAAACTTAGACTATGGTCAACTTGGTCAATGGTCAACTATGCTATTGCTACCAACTATACCTAATTCTAGATTAACATGTATATATATATATATATATATATATATATATATATATATATATATACCTTCTATAGATACTAAGCACTTATCCTTAGTCTTCAACCTCAAACATATGCATCAACATGCATAATGTAAGGTATCACTCAAAACCCTTATATATACATGACAAGTACCTAACTCACACGATCAATATCCCATATAACTTTATCGACCAAAACCCATACTCTAAGATACCTCATATATATATATATAGCTACATCAAGCCAACCAATATAACATATACATACCTATATAATATCCCAATCTACTATATACTACTCATCATCTATAAGATACTCCATATTATCCTTAGCCCTCAACTCATTTACTAATATAATTGTGATGCCTCACAGGCTAACCAACTGACTAAAAGCTAACAACTTACACAAAACCCCACTTGAAACTCTCCCAATGCTCACTGCCTGCTGTAGCCTCCCTTACACAACATACTGATACATACTAACATATCATTCTCTCATCTCCCACTCCATGCCACTCACTCTAACATTATTGTTAGTGGCAGTTTTTCCCCAAATCCTCTCTAATATGAGTGAACCCATAGTCTCATGCTACTACACTCAAACCTGATACAAAGTTTTAGCATAAGAATGAAACAATGTTCTCTAATTGAACATATACATGAATTCAATCCCACATCCACTCCATACTGACCTAGGCAGTAGAGTCCCCAGGTCCTCTGCACATAGCTACCTGCACCCTAACCATCCGATACACTCTTCCCCTTATCCAAAACTGAACACACATACACTATATGCACTACATACAACTACATACAAGCTATATACATATATAGATAATACAATATATTTTATAGATAGGACAAAACTTGTCACTATCCTCATAAGGACGGAACAAGGAAGAGCATTGGTCATTAGTATAAGGTAGGGGTGAACCACATGTGAAATGCAGGACATGCCTAGAATAGCAAATGGAAAATAATGTATGCAACTAAACATGAAGAAGGGAATTGCCAAGATATGTAAAATGGTTAATGCTAAAGTAAGGAGATTGACTTCAAGGCACCTATACCAGACTTATTGCTTAACTAAAGTATGCAGGACAACTCACCTACTGCTACTGAACATGGGACACTCAACTAAACTAATGGAAAAAGGGTATGATCTCATGATACCATACACAACTCTCATCAACTACCATATATAAGTAGGCATACATATATATCTATATATCCCATACCCATAATACATTATATATATTATAAGGAGTAACTAACATATCTATTTACATATATTTCATACAAATAAACCCCCAAGAATAATCTGGACACTAGAATATGACAAAACCTAAGGGCTAATGAATATAGGGCAGAACCAAAGAAAGATTTAGGGTCTGAGTTCAGAAGTTAAAGTGGACAGAAAATGTGCAGGAACTATAAGTGTGTCGGTTAATCTCAAGTAAGGACATCCACTACAGCCTATAAGATATCTCTACTCAAATCTAGACTGAACCAAGGTTAAGACTAACATCAATAACTGAGGCCATGGCTAAGGAGGATGATAGCAGGACAGATAGGGGTGTAGGGGATAACTTGTGGTGATGTAATGAAGGTATCAGATATTGTAAACTGACCAATGGAACAAGATACAGAAATATCTGTACTTGGATAGATCACCCAACAATTTCAATGAGCAAAACAAAATGAACTGTACTCTAATAGGTGAATACACTATACAAAACATTCAAGAGGGTGAGTGTGCAATACAAGTATAATGAAAGGTGCAGATAATGTAAATGTGAACAGTGTGTGCAGACAAAGTAAAATGCAGGTAATTGTAAGATTGCAGTGGAGGTCTGAACATCAAGTTCTGTTACATCAAGAGGCTGCTACACTAAGATGTCTAACATGTGATTCTCTCATATATACAAGTCCAGGTATTGCAATGTGAATGCAGATGTATGCTACTGTACAGTGTGCCATATGGAATGCAGTATGTAATGAGATGAAGGAAAGGGGGTACAAGGATGTTGTGATATATGAACATGTGTGTGTGAGTCAGTATGTCATTGCAGAGCAATGGCAATTACAGATAATGCAATGGGTCAGATAAGAAGTGCAGTGGTGAATGGCATGGTTAATCCAATGGATCAGAGTAGTGTGTTAAAGGCAATTGAGTGTGAGTGTCACATGGAATATACAAGCAGTGAATAAAGTGTTTATTGGTAAATTTGTGTGTGCTGCAGAGCTAAACAAGTGTATGTGTGTGTGTCACGACCCGCACCCAGTGAAAGGGCACGAGAAGTGAATATGTCCAGCCTATGCCGCAGTATCGGCGGTAGAATGCTGTCCTGAGTCACAATATCTAACACAGTCTAGAATATGCTCCGAATGGAGAATAAAATAATAAGTAACTCAATCAAAACACTAAGATGGAATAGAAGAGTAAATCTCAAGAGAGTCACAGATATAAATAAAAGTCTAGGTGTAAACCACCAGAACAAAACTCAAGTACAACTCATAATGTCTCAAATAGAAAGATAATAAAAATACTAAGTCTCAGCTAGACTATGGACAAGTCTTCAGCGACTGCTGGATCCTCTTGAGGGTCCACGTTACCAGTGTCATCTAAGCCAATGCCATAATAAGTAGGGCAGAACTCTTCATTATCACCTGTAAAATTTTTAACATATCCAATCAGGACGGAACGAGCACATATCTCTCACAACAGTTCATAACAGGATTGGACATATAAAGCAAGCTATAGAAAATTATACATAAAATACAGTAAAGAAAATCAACAAGAGAGAGAATATCTAGATGAGATATAAATATAATAAATAGAGAAATGTAATTATCTACGTGATTTAGAGCATAAATTGGTTATGTAAACAGGATTGGGTTGCACATGGATAAACTATAGAGTTGCACATGGATACCTACTGGGGATAATGATCACATAACCAACTACACTCTCCCTGTCCCCAATCAATACACAAGGATCCAGACATGATATGTTATTACACATGGATAACAACTACTTTATACATGGGGCTCATATGGTCATGAGTGTACATGAATAACACATGAGTGCACATGGATAAATATGAATACATAGAGTACATGATGGCCACGATAAAGTACATGAACATGATATACTCGATGTATCCGAGGGGATAACATCGCATGAAAAGATCCAGAGGGTACTAATCCGTGTGAACATCGTGTCAACAACAAGTATACTAGACTATAACAAGAGAACATATCCAAAAAAGTATGAAAAGATAAGAGAATGTACTCGCCTGGCAAACCGAACTGCTGATGATGAAGTGTAGCTAAACTGGGCAATATAAACCTATTTAAAGTATACACATGTCACAACCAAGTCTAAAATATTAAAGGAAATAGCTACAATGCAAGACTACATGCTTCTAGGTCCCTTTTGGTCAAAGTCAACCCTTGGTCAACTCTGGTAAAACCTGGTCAATGCTGGTCAAACTTGGTCAAACCTGGGTCAACTAGTCCGACTACTAATTTTTAGGTCATACACAAAATTCTAGGTCATTTGGAGTTCGTTTGAGTTGAATTGGATCAAGTTTGATCCAAAGTTGACTTTTGTCAATTTGGTCAACTTGTCGGCCAATTCGACTAAACTAGGCTGAAAATGACAAACTAAATCAGTCCTAGGACTCCTATAGTTATATTCACAACTACGATCTATTCTAAGAGGGTTCTCAAGCATAAATATCTATACACATATAGGCATATACACATACACATGTATTTACAATACAAGCCAACCTTAATTCTAACAAATGCTTGTGTGTGTGTGTGTGACCTGAAGATTACTGAAATGGGGTCAAATCTGAGATTAAAAATAGCAAAACAGAACCATGGTATACCACAATTTAATATACTATTATATACATATAACAAATAGGAATTTAATATACTATTATATATATATATATATATATATATATATATATATATATATATATATATATATTTTTTTTTTTTTTTTTTTTTTTTTTTTTTTTTTTTATATATATATATATATATATATATATATATATATATATATATCAATGCTCAAAAGGAAGAATAGCCAATGGTTTTTGAAATAGTTTAGCGAATCAAAATCTGGAATTAAATCCCCCTCGACCCATTCTCAACATATATGTATTAGCAATGGGTTTCAACGGGGTCTTCTAATGTATATATTTAATTATATATATTTATTTTTTTTTTTTTTTTTTTTTTTTTTTTTTTTTTTTTTTTTATATATATATATATATATATATATATATATATATATAGCTACAAGGAAAACACATATGCTCATAAATGATAGAAAAATATGAAATAAAACCAAAAGTTGTTTCCCACAAATCCAAAACCTCGTATACGTACTAAAAACTCAGATTTTATAAGCTAATTCACTGGAAATCAAAATATCATATTCAAACTCAAAATTCATATTTAAAGAAAAAAACTCATTTCTCACACAACGACCCAAAATGAGAAATACACCAAATGAACCCGCAAAACTCGGCATACACGTTGGTCTCGACCCACGTGATGCGCTCGTATACTCTCGGATTTAAAATCGTGTCCGTGTCGTGTCCACAGAACGCGTATCAGAAATTCCCGATACTGCGTGACAACGCGTGCTTGTGCGTGCGTTCTCGCTCGATTGAGCGCCGCACATACAACGAAAAGCCCCATGCTCGTGCACGTAGCTGGGGGGGTCCTGGGGTAGGTCTAGGATACGAAAACACAGCGACACTTCGCACCGAGGTGATGCACGCAGCCCCGTACCTGTGCGCGGCCTGCTGCACGTGCGCGCCCGAGCGCCCTCGTGCACGTGGTTCTGCCTCCGTGGCTCGCTCGTCGGGCCACGCCACGACACGTGGTTGGTTCTACGTATATTCTAGGTATATGTAGACGTTTCCCAGGTCCTGGAACGGGTCCTCGTTGCGTCGTGTGTGCGCACGAAGTCCGTTTCAGCGACAAAAATTTGCCTACATGCATAGTGCGGCTAAGCGGTGCTCGTCGGATTTCTCCGCGCTCGCTCAACGAAAAGCCGTGAAATTTTACAAGCTTGGGGGCAGAGGTTGCCCCCATGTGATCAAGAAATTCACACAAAAATACGGCATGTGCATCGTGATACAACGCACTGACGGCAGGGCACGCACGACCTCGTGCACGGGATCCGTGCACGTGCGTCCGATGCCCGAAACGCCGCTGTAACGTCATCAATATCTAATCCGTCTTCACAAAAGTTTATTAAAATAATATTAACTAAGCATCCATGAAGACAGAATCGAAAAACAACAACTTACTATCCTAAGCGGCATTTCGTCGAACACCCGTAAAGGACCGACACGTGTCCGATACCGCCATCAAACGAAGTCAAAATCCAACCAAACTTCGTAGGCAAGTCTAGGGCACCTATATGGATGCAAAAATGAAAGAAATTCGAGATTTACTATTGTAGAATAGGGTTTACCTATTGAGTATTGAAAACTCAATAAACGGAGCCCCTCGGTTGTCGTGTCGGCCGACTCCCCTCAAGCAATTGCCTCCGCCTCCTCGTTAGAAATGCTCTAGTAGATCCTCCTCTCCTCGACGAGTGCAACGAGTTCATTTGGGATGAAACGGACTCCGATTGAAGGAAAAAATGAGTTTTGGATGAGGGAATCTCTTAGGGTTCACAGGTGGAGGCTAAAACTTCACAAATGAAATGAAGAGGGAGGGGTACTGCTGTTGGGCGGCCAGGAATAGGTCTCTAGGGTTAGGGTTTCACTTGGGCTAACTCATTCTTAAGTAAGAATAAGGCCCAAGTCAAAAAGGCTAAAAGGCTTAATGCATGACTTAAAAATCATTTAAACCACTCAAAAATAGAGATTAAATCTAAATAATTTTTTTAAAAAAACCATAATGTGGATTTTAATTACATTATTAGTCTTCTAGTGAAGGTAGACTAAGGTCAAACTACTTATACTACCAAGTCACCAGTCTACAACCAATCAAATCACACTGCAATCATTCTAATTAATAAATAGATAAAAATTCAAATAAAAATCATAAAAATTCAAATAATCAAAATTAGTAAAATACCCTTGAAATTGAAAAGCGAGTGTGACAGTGTGCAACATGTCAAGTGAGTGTGTAGTGTGTCAAAAGAAGTGTACAGGCAAAGTGAAGAGTACAAGGTGTGTGAGTGTATGATATGTGAGAGTACAGCATATAAATGTGAAGGCAATGTAAGGCATGTCAATGAAGTGCAGAGAGTGAATGACATGGTTAAACCAGTATATCAGAGCAGTGTGTTCGAATGCAAAATGTGTGGGCAAGTGCATGTGAATGCTGATAGCAGTGGTAAATGAGTGAAGAGTACAATGTGTGTGGTGCAGCATGCTAATAAAGTGTACAGGCAGTGGTGTCCAATACAAGTGCAGACAAGGTAAAGTGCAACAGTGTTAAGTGAATATGCACAGGCATGGGGCTCTCGACTGCACAGGACAGGGTCTGTGGGTCATGCCATGGCTCGAAATGCCCATAGCTTGAAGCCCAAAGCTCGAGATCGAGTGTCAGTAACTAGATCAACCCAAAATAGTGGCTAGGTTAGTGAAACCAAGGTGTCTCAGTCGAGAACAGAGACCCTAGTAGCAGGGCATGCACTGTTCATGGCTAAAACTCAGGCCGAGTGTCCCCGTGTCCAAATAAACCTATTAAACCACCTCGAATTCACCCCAGTCCAATAAATACGTAATATGCAGGTAATAAGCAATCCAAATATAATTCTATCATAAATTGGAGATCAAAACATCCTATGGGGCATTTCATCGAACACCTGAGATACGTATTCGAATACTCTTACGATACGCACCCTAAATGAATTCAAATTCGAGCCAAACTCTACATAATGATAGGGGGCCCTAAATGAATGCATATATAGAAAAAAACAGAATTTAGAATGGGTTTAGACATTCTTACCAATTGGGAGTTGAAATACCAATGAAAATCCCTAGAATAGATTTCCCACCAAGCTCTAATGGTCAAATTGCTCCAAATCCTTCCTAGCTAGCCAATAGAGGCTTCCTCTCTTCAAGAGGAAGAGATTGCAATTATTTTGGGTGAATTTGGAGTTGATTTGAGGAACGGAGACAAATTAGGGAAGAACACAAATTAGGGTTAGGGTTTCAATGAAAGGGGGAAAGAAGGGGGTTAATGATGACTGAAAAAAGCAAGGTGGGGACTTTTGTGGCTGCTATGGCCGACCATATGGTTATGGGCTAGGGCTTGGTTGGTTACATTAGGCTAAAGGTCTCTCAAGTTGTCATTTAAAGGCCTTTTTAGAAGAACCCAAAGTGGCTTATTAATTCAAGTCACAACTAACCTCTATTAGTCATTCTAACATAATTAGAGTCCAACTAACTAGTCTAAGTCCATTAGCTAGGTCTCTATGGTCATGGTTAGTCTCTAGGCAAAGTAGTTCTAAGATTTCACTAGCAAATGACAAAATCACATTACATTAAATTAAATAATATAAAAATAATCAAGAATTCACCAATTTATCACTAACATGATTTAATCTATCAAAAAATAATTAAAATAATCAATTTTACAAAAGTTTAAAATTACCCTCATTTTAGAAAAGTGGTAGTTACATTATATGATTAAATCCTTCTAGTGTACTCATGTATATATCGATTATACCTTCACGTATAATGGAGTTACCATAAATTACTCATGTACAACCTAAACCCAATCACATAACTATATTGTGCTCTAAATTGCTTATATTTACTATAGTTCATAGATCCTCTATTTTATTCATGTATTCAGTTTCTTTATTCATATTCCTGTATTCATGTACTTCTTTATAGCACGTCATGTATTCTATTCTATTGCTTGTTCTATATTTCCTACTATGCATTGGAACTGCTTCCAGAGTTATGTACTTCTCTTCAATTCTGACTGGATATGTTGACAAAATTTTATAGAGAACTTGGAGGATTATTTCGCCAGGAGGATCCAACTAGCCTAGAGGAGACACTAGTAGTGCCTAGATTAGACTGTTAGAACTTTTGTCTGGAATTTGTCTCCAGTTATTTCTGAGATGTTATAAATTCATGTATATTTTGAGATACTCTGTTGACACTTAGAATTATTTTTTGGGTTGTATTACACTTTGACTTTCTATCTATTCCATATCGTGCTGTTATTCCTTTTAGTTAGCTTGTGATTGAGTTGTATCTTCTGAGTTTGTCCTCCGTATGGAGAGTATATATATTGATAGGTACTCTATACTGTATTAAGTCATTGTTGAGACCTAGGACAGCGTTCTACCGTCGATACTGCGACGTAGGGTGGATGTACCCACGGTCTCGTGCCCTTTCACTTGGTACGGGTCGTGACATATTTTATTTGGAATATTGGTTGTGATTACTTGATTGAATGCTTGTCGACATGTTGCGTGAAATAAAAAGTTCCATACAGGTAAGCCCGTAGATATTTTGTAAAATACTAACGGGTTTACTTTGTTTGTAGGAATGAGTAAAAAAAATAAAATAATCCCTGCACAACAACCAATGCTGTGGATAGTTCGTCGAGTTCGAAGGGCGCTAGCCCTAGCGAGACTACAATGGAGAAAATGTTGTAGTTGATGGAGCTGCAGCAGCAACAGCTTCAGACAAATCAAAGCCCAATTCGGTGTGTAGCAGAAGCAAATGGACGACCTAACGCAGATCGTAAGCAATATGGTGGGCAACACCAATGTAAACCCCCCTCCCTAAATTTCTTCCTTTTAGTATAAATAATTATATATATATATATATATCTATATATATATATATATATATATCTTATTTTAATAGTTTGTTATTAATTATATGGCTTTTAATCATATATGGGCATTTTTACATGTTGTCGGTAACAAGCAATGGTTACACACATATATATGAATAAGATAGGTTATTTAGTTAAAAAATTTCGAAAAATATTTTTAGATTTTTAGGAATTTTCGATAATTATTTGGGGCCATATACTTATATATATATATATATATATATATATATATATATATAAAAATGTTTTTAGTTAAAAAAAATATGTGGGGCCGGCCCACACCCCAAAGGGGCGGGCCATTAGCTGAGCCATTCGCAGCTCAGGTGGGTTTAAATGTTAAAGTGTTTAAAAAAAACTAAGGTCAACCACCCACAAGGGGGCGGGCCCCACCCGCTAGCTGCACATGGCAGCAACCAACGCAAGAAAAGGAAACCCGACCCATGGGTTATTAGGAAATCTATTAGTATTAGGTTTTTGCCACAAGTTGTTATAAATATAACTTTTTCTCTAGACCTCAAAACCCTAATCTTCCAAAACAAAAGTTGAGGCTGATCATACCCCCTTCGCCTACGAGTTCGTTTTACCACGATGGAGTTTTGTGCACGACGAACGGAGCATTGGAAGTCAGTCCCGCGTCACCCACGGAGCAGTTTTCCTACTCAAGGTACCCTACTTCCCTACGACGTAACTTTTTACTCGTAGCACCGATTTTGATCCGTAAGATTTTCTAGAAAGTAGACTTGACCCTATTTGAGATCCTTTAGGTGGATTTCGAAACAACCCATCGACTTGCTAAAAAATCGAGACGAAGTTGAAGAAAAACCTATTTTCTGTAATACTGAAAACTGTTTTAAAACAACAACTTGTCGGCCAAAATTTTTGTTGTGCAGTAAAGTAATGTAGGAACTAATTGAAAATAGTAGAAGACAACCTAACCTCGACTAAAATGCAACTGGTAGATTGGTGTTTCAATTACTGTGCAAGAATTTAACCCATGTTAAAGTTGTGCGAAAAACTGTTTTCAAAATAGTAAATTTCTAAATTTTTCTCCGATACGACGTGCACCCCGACAAACCGGTCGACGTGGTCGCGTTCTATACGCATCGAAAGGCGCGTATGGACGTTGCGGACGTGTGGGAACTGACGGAACTCAGTTCGTCGCGTGTGCGCGACGAAACCAATGCGTATCTATCGAGATACCCCGTATCGGCATTTTGCAAACTTGTCCATAACTTCGTGTACAGTGGTCAATTCGAGACGAAACTTGTGCCAACAGGTCTGGATCAAATTCTGGTCCTGTATGCCAAGTTTGGTTCGATTCTGAGAAGGTCAAATTGGAACCTATTTTTGGCGGGCTCGCGACCCACTCAAACGGGCGATTTTGTACACGGCTCATCGGAATCCAAAACTGGACATACCGTTGAGTTCCTCTCCTCAAACTGAATCCGTAGACATGTAGTTTGACAACTTTAGAGACCATAGACTTTGGCACACATTTCGGTGCAAAGCGGGTCCAACGGCGGACATCGTTTTGACCCATAATTACGATTTTGTTCCTGTTCCAGAATTAGACTTTTGGACAGGCATTTCCTAGGTATATCTTTTACACCGAGTGCATTTTTGATGTTTATTTCATCGTTCGGAGTTGTTTGGAGACTGTGACGTTTCTTAGCTGACATTGTGATTTCTTGTGCTTTCCACTATGCACCATCAGGCAAGATACCTTGCCACCTTACTCTGTGATTGTTATATTTCTTATTTTCAGTTGTTATTTTCAGCATTTCTTATTTTTCGATATTTAAACTATGCGTCCAAGTCACACTTGGGTGCAAGCGACCTATCGGTCGTTTATCTTGTCTTATTTATTTCTCTTACATTGACTTAGTCAAGTGACCACCCATTGATGTTAAGGTATTGGTATATCTCATACGGCATTGACACTTTTTGTATCATGTGATGTGAGTCACATGTAGGACACGTATCCGCGTAGTCGGCTGGCCACCGATACGTATGGAGCGTGCGACGGATAGGAGTAACTGCCAATAGTATTGTATGTTAGAAGACTTGGCGGTTACTAGAGGTTTATATCAGTCATGGAGATGATGATACTAGGCTTTGGGGGGGAGAACATTACCGGACGTATGGGCTTTGATTGTACTTCCCTTGTAACCCGGAAGCTCTGCTGAGATACGGGTATGAGCCTCTCAGGTTGGCCACTGTTTTTGAACGTCATGCTCTTGGTCACTGGTGCCCAAGAGGGGACTATACCGGATCCTATATTCAGTCAGGGCTCATGCGTCGAAGGAATGTATCTCAACTGCATATTCACAGTAGAATGGTCAGGAACCCGATTGCATGCATACCTTTTTCCTTATTATATATCATAGTTTATATGGCATGGTGTTTTCTTGTATCTTGCTATGTCCCCTGAGGACCTGGTTATCTCTCCAGGTTTAGACGATTTTCACAGGAGTACGGGGCGGCATTGGAGCTATCCTACATTGATGACAAGGCAGTCCCTTTTGATTTCTAGTCTATTCTATATCTGAGACAGTTGTAGACATTATTTTACATCTCTTTTCTTTCTATTTGCGGAGGTTGGACTCCGATCTTGTGAGACTATTTTTCATAGCTGTTTGGAGTGAGTATGTTCACCCGGCTATCTTTGGATACTCTGCTTTAATTATTTGGACTTTATTATCTTCTGTGTTGAGCTGTGATGAGATTAGATATGTTATTCTGGCTTGTGATTATTTTTATTTACAGCTTATGTGCATATATGAGGATTCATATATTGGAGTATTCTTCGTATTTGTGCAGCTGGCATGTTCACGTACTTGGTCCTACGTATTTTGGGACTGGGGCGTTACAACCAAAGCATGGTCGTGGCATCCGAAGAGAGGCAAGATGTTCAAGAGGAAGTCGAAGAAGAAGTTCAACCATAAACGATGAACTCTTCTTCCTTGTTTAAAGCAATGGAGTTCCGCAAGATGAACCCGCCGAAGTTCAATGGACGATCAGAGCCTGATGTGATCGTGGGATGGCTCACGGAGATTGAGGACTTATTTAATCTTGTCTGCATCGAAGGGTCCCAGAGGGTATCATGTGCGGTGCTACAGCTGCAACTAAAAGCCTACGACTGTGTGGCAGCGAAGAAATAAGAAATCTACGAAGCCGACACCGACACCATAATTTTTGGAAAATGTTCAAGGAAGCATTTCTTGAGCAGTACGTTCCTTACGTTGTCCGTCGTCAAAAAAGAAAACGAGTTGATGATGTTAAGACAGGGAATATGTCAGTTGATGATTACTACTCGAACTTCTCAAAACTCGCAAAGTTTGTCGGCACTTTTTTGTCCAACAAGGAAGCCTGGTGCGAACGTTTTCAACAAGGCCTGAATGAAAAACTAGGAAGGGACGTCATGAATCAAAGGTGCCGAACCTACCATAAATCCTACGATGCCGCTCTCGATAGTTAGCGTACTTTTGGCCGTATGTTGCAAAGAGCCTTGCCTGTCGTCCGTAATAACTTCAACATGCGTTCTAATGACGCTGGAGGATCAAGAGTACAAAAGTGTCCAAATACATTCGAGAATCGATGTCCCTATCATGGATTACATTGCAATAACTACGGCAAGCATGGGCATCGCCCGGCCGATGGTTACTATAAAAATGTTCTGAGTGTGGCGGGAGATGCCGTTCACCGCCAAATTATCCAAGAAATGCTCCAACCCACCAAAAAATGTTTCAAATCCTCCGAGAAATATTCTAAATTAGTATAGAGTGCCTACAGTACAAGGCGCAAATACGGTGCCCGTGAACCCACAAAATCAATGCCATAGAGCACAAGGCCGAGTCTATGCATTGACTCGGGATGAGGCGTTCGAGTCCGATACTATTGTAACAGGTATACTACTCTATAAAAATATACCTGCTCGATTGCTATTCGATTCAGGTACGACGCATAGTTTTATATCTGCTGATTATGCTAAAGAAACAAAATAGTCATGTAATCACTAGATATGAACATTAGCATTAGCATTCTATCGGGATTCGATATGCATGCGATCTTTATTTGTAGGAATGGCCACATTTGTATCGAGGAAGAAATCTATCCATGGAAGCCGTCGTACTAGACATCAAAGAGTATAACATAATCCTGGTCATGGATTGGTTGGGCGCTTGCCATGCAATGATCGAGTGCGCGAGAGAGAGTTGTGTTTCATCTTCCTAGCGAGACAGAGTTCTCATATTCGTGCGGTACAGTCTCAAAGACGGCCATGGTAGTGTCAGCAATTTCGGCAAGGCATATGCTGCGTCCCGCTGCGCGGGATACTTCGCATCAGTTCGAGATACAATGAAGTATTTAAACATGGTACAGACTGAGTACCAAAAGATCGCAGCACCCCCAGGTAGCCAGGCTGGGTAGACCACTACCATGCCACCGGAAGGGAATGTACCACTGCCTCCACCACCACCATTCTTTCAGCAGTTTCCCCACATTCGGGACCTCAGATGCCTCCACCACCGACTGATGGGAGCCCTACTACTCAGTTTATGTATGCCGTGATGCAGGCTCAGTGGCAGCAGACTGAGCTGATGAGACAGACGATAATGGCAGCCATGGCTAGACCTCCACCACCTCCAGTACCAGCACCAGCACGGCTCTGCATCCCTATGAAGGCTCTATAAAAAATCTCACAGATATGAACCCTAAGCCTTTTAGAGGAACGGAGAAGCCATTAGAGGTGTCACAGTGGCTTATTAGTACCGAGAAGCTACAAAAGGCAACCCAGTTGCCAGCTCGAGATTGGATGACAACAGTGGACCTACTATTAGAAGACAATGCTCACCACTGGTGGAAGGCGGAAGAGAGACGAATAGGTACTGGGATCACCTGGAAGCAGTTCTATGATGCATTTTATGAGAGATTCTTTCCTATTCATGTTCGAGGTAGTCATTATGACCAGTTCCTTCATCTGAAGCAAGGGAATATGACAGTTGATGAGTATGACTCAGAGTTCAATCGCCTGAGTCGATTTGGTACGGGATTGATTCCGACGGAGTTAGTGAAGGCGAGAGATTTCACCAGGGGCTTGCACCAGAGCTCAAGTCTTATACGACTACCCAGTCTCGAGTCTCCCATTCAGCTGTCTTGGAAGAAGCTCGTGCTCAGGAGATTCTTTGCAAGGAATATCAGCAGACATCGAGGCGTCATACACCAGCAGCTATACAGCCCGAGCTACTCATAGTGGACCTATTAGGAGGGCCGCAGGACAGTACCAGCAGAGGCACACACCTTATCAGAAGCCCGCCTGCAACTTTTGTGGGAAGCAGGGGCATATCAGAGATGATTGTCGACTTCATTTGGGCTTATATGAGATGTGGATCAGGACAGCACTTGGCCAGAGATTGTCCTGAGCAGCAGGCTCTAGTTCAGGCACATCAGGCCCAGAGGCCTACAGCCCCAGCACCTCGTCCACCATTACCACCACAGATAGCATAGTACCACAAGGCCAGAGCTCAAGGCCCAGGCAGAACCATGGAAAGGCATTCTCTCTAGCTGTTGAGAATGTAGAGACAGGCAGAGGTCATAGCAGGTATGGTTTTAGTTGCATCTTTTCTTGCTATTACATTATTTGATACTGGAGCCACTCATTCATTTATAGCCACTAGTTTTGCCACTAGACACAGCATTTCCATCATACCCTTAGCTAAGAATATTAAAGTCCTCACTGGAGGAGGATTTGTACCTGTTAGTGGTGTTTGTAGACTTTGTCCTGTAGTGATAAATGGTAGAGAGATGATGGCACGACTTCATGTATTCCCTATGCCAACATTTGATGTGGTTCTTGGAATGGACTGGTTGAGCCAGCATTTCGCTCTCATAGACTGCCATAGGAGCAGTATTATCTTTAGACCACCAATGCGGCAGAGTTTGAGTTCACCAAAGAAGACGGAGAGAGTTATGATGCACCCACATCGGGGACTCATATGATGATGCATGACATCCCTCAGCACCCTATCATCACCGAGTTCGAGGACGTATTCCCCGGAATTGCCAGGACTACCACCTGACCGAGATATTGAGTTTTCTATTGAGCTTATTCCCGGAGCCGAGCCTATTTCATCCCGAGTATATCGTCTGGCACCCAAGGAGTTGGTAGAGATGAAGGCACAGATTGATGACTTATTAGAGAAGGGATTTATTCGTGCTAGTGCGTCACCATAGGGAGTGCTGTTCTTTTTGTGCCTAAGAAAGACGGGACAGTGCGCATGTGCATCGACTATAGAGCACTGAATGCGGTGACGGTGAAGAACAAGTACCCTTGTCGCGTATAGACAATCTATTCGATCAACTGAGTAGAGCAAAAGTATTCTCCAAGATTGACTTACGATCGGGCTATCACCAATTGAAGGTTTGGAAGGAAGACATTGCAAAGACGGCCTTTCGATCGAGATATGGACACTACGAGTTCTTGGTCATGCCTTTCGGTTTGACCAACGCTCCCGCAGTTTTCATGAATTTAATGAACAAGATCTTTCACCAGTACCTGGACAAATTTGTAGTAGTCTTTATGACGATATCTTGATTTACTCCAAGAGTCAAGAGGAGCATGAGCAGCATCTACGGATAGTTTTGGGAACATTGAGGAATGAACGACTTTTCACGAAGCTTAGCAAGTGTGTAATTTCTTTCCAAGGAGGTATCATTTCTTGGTCATATTACGGGTGATGGTATATCAGTGGACCCAGAGAAGATCACAGCAGTCAAATCATGGCCCGCTCCCACATCAGCTTCCGAGGTGAGAAGTTTCCTCGGACTTGCGGGTTACTACCGACGGTTCGTAGAAGATTTCTCTCGAATAGCGGGGCCAATGACTCGATTGACTTACAAGGATCAGGAGTTTGTATGGACAGACGAGTGTCAAGCCGCTTTTGATGAGTTGAAGAAGCGATTGACCACAGCACCGATCTTGACACTACCATCGGGCCCAGAGGATTTGTGATCTACAGCGACGCATCCGAAAGGGATTAGGATGTGTATTGATGCAGCTGGTCGTGTAGTAGCTTATGCATCGCGACAGTTGGGTGCATGAGAAGAATTTCGACCCACGATCTAGAGCTCGCAGCGATTATCTTTGCTTTGAAGCTATGGAGACACTACTTGTACGGCAAGAAGGTTGATATCTACACTGATCATAAGAGCCTCAAGTACGTGTTCATACAGAAAGCGTTGAATATGCGACAGCGACGTTGGTTGGAGTTGATGAAGGATTATGAGATCGAGCTTCATTATCATCCGGGCAAGGCTAATGTCGTGGCAGACGCATTGAGCCGCAAGCCCATGGCACACTTTTTGACCACACAAAAGGAGTTGATTAGAGACTTGGAGCAGCTTGGTATTGAGGTAGTATTACCGGGAGCAGATGGCGTATTAGCCAACCTCCAGGTGCAATTATCATTGGTAGAGCGCATCAAGGCAGCATTGCCCAATGACGCTAGATTTTGACGACTCAAGGAGAGGACTGAAGCAGGAGAGCAGACAGGATTGAGGATCCACACCGATGGGACATTGTGATGTGTGATCGTATTTATTCCCAATGAGAGACAGCAGGAGCTGATGGCAGAGGCTCACAGTTCGACTTACTCTATTCATCCGGAGGAACCAAGATGTATGCGACTTACGACAGTATTATTCGTGGCACGGAATGAACGGGAGATAGCTCGTTTCGTTGCCAAGTGATTGGTATGTCAACAAGTGAAGACGGAGCACCAGAGGACGGCTGGATTATTACAGCCGCTACCCATTCCCGAGTGGAAGTGGGAGCACATTACTATGGATTTCGTCATGAGTTTTCCTCGGAGTCCTAGGGACGTAACGAGTATGGGTGATTGTTGATAGACTTACCAAGTCAACCCATTTCTTACCTTTTAGAGTGGGCCAGTCGACAGAGGTATTGGCAGAGATGTATATGGAGCAGATTGTGAGATATACGGTGTGCCAGTTAGCATTGTGGACCGCGACTCGAGATTTACTTCACATTTTGGAGGGAGTATGCAAGAGAGTTTGGGCACTCGATTGAAGTTTAGCACGGCATACCATCCTCAGACAGACGGCCAGTCAGAGCGTACCATACAGACGCTGGAGGATATGTTGAGAGCGTGCATGCTTGATTTTGGCGATTTATGGGAGGACCATCTCCATCTTGTTGAGTTTTCTACAACAATAGCTATCAAGCGAGCATTCAGATGGCTCCGTTTGAGGCATGTATGGTAGGAAGTGTCGGTCTCCTGTTGTTGGAGCGACATAGGAGAGCGATAGCTATTGGGTCCCAGTTGGTCTTGAGCACAGTAGAGACAGTGAAGAAAATTCAGGGCCACCTGCGAGCAGCGCAGGATCGTCAGAAGCAGTGGGCAGATAATCATCGTCAACCCTTGGAGTTCAAAGAGGGTGACCATGTGTTCTTGAAGATATCCCCCACTAGAGGCACGATTCGATTCGGAGGACGTGGCAAGTTGAGTCCAAGGTACATCGGCCCTTTCGATGTCTTGGATCGTGTTGGAGAGGTTGCCTACAGATTGGCATTGCCACCGTCGCTAGAGGGAGTGCATGACGTATTCCATGTATCTCAGTTGAGGAGGTACGTGGCAGACAGCAATCATGTGCTTGATCACTCCAAGATCACAGTTGGACCGAGTTTGTCGTATGAAGAGCAACCAGTAGGTATCCTCGATCGCCGAGTGAAGGTGTTACGAAATCAATCTATTATTGGTTCGCGTGGCATGGAAGCATCACTCGCCAGGGAGTCTACTTGGGAGCGCGAGGACGAAATCCGAAATCGCTACCCGCATTTGTTCGAAGACGAAGGTATGTCTTGCATTTAAGCTTTTAAATTACTATCAAATTTTTCTTGCATTGCATTCAGACCCCGACCTTAATTTAATTTCGAGGACGAAATTTTCTTTAAGTTGGGTAGGATGTAAACCCCCTCCCTAAATTTTCTTCCTTTTAGTATAAATATATAAAAAAAAATATAATATATATATATATATATTATATATATATATATATATATATATATATATATATATATATATATCTTATTTTAATATTGTTATTAATTATATGGCTTTTAATCATATATGGGCATTTTTACATGTTGTGGGTAGCAAGCAATGGTTACACACATATATATGAATAAGATAGGTTATTTAGTTAAATATTTTAGAAAAATATTTTTAGATTTTTAGGAATTTTGGTAATTATTTGGGGCCATATATATATATATATATATATATATATATTATATATATATATATATATATAAAATGTTTTTAGTTAAAAAAATGTGGGGCGGGCCATTAGCTGAGCCATTCGCAGCTCAAGTGGGTTTAAATGTTAAGTGTTTAAAAAAAAAACTAAGGTCAACCACCACAAGGGGTGGGCCCCACAAGCTAGCTGCACATGGCAGCAACCAATGCAAAGAAAAGGAAACCCGACCCATGGGTTATTAGGAAATCTACTAGTATTAGGTTTTGCCACAAGTTGTTGTAAATATAACTTTTTCTCTAGACCTCAAAACCCTAATCTTCCAAACGAAAGTTGAGGCTGATCATACCCCCTTCGCCTACGAGTTTGTTTTACCAGCGACGGAGTTTTTTGTGCAACGAACGGAGCATTGGAAGTCAGCCCCGCGTCACCCAGGAGCAGTTTTCCCACTCAAGGTACCCTACTTCCCTACGACGTAACTTTTTACTCGTAGCACCGATTTTGATCCGTATGATTTTTTGGAAAGTAGACTTGACCCTCTTCGAGATCCTTCAGGTGGATTTTGAAACAACCATCGACTTGCTCGAAAAATCGAGACGAAGTTGAAGAAAAACCTGTTTTTGTAATACTAAAAACTGTTTTAAAATGACAACTTGTCGGCCAAAATTTTTGCTGTGCAGTAAAGTAATATAGGAACTAATTAAAAATAGTAGAAGACAACTAACCACGACTAAAACGCAACTGGTAGATCGGTGTTTCAATTACTGTGCAAGAATTTAACCCATGTTAAAGTTGTGCGAAAAAACTGTTTTTAAAATAGTAAATTTCTGAATTTTTCTCCGATACGACGTGCGCCC
This sequence comes from Iris pallida, assembly GCA_029216955.1. Taxonomy (NCBI): domain Eukaryota; kingdom Viridiplantae; phylum Streptophyta; class Magnoliopsida; order Asparagales; family Iridaceae; genus Iris; species Iris pallida. Next base: position 33,149 of record JANAVB010015988.1, read on the forward strand.
CGACAAATCGGGCGATGTGGTCGCACGCTATACGCATCGAAAGGTGCGTATGGACATTGCGGACGTGTGGGAACTGACGGAACTCAGTTTCGTCGCGTGTGCGTGACGAAACCAACGCGTATCCGTCGAGATACCCTCGTATCGGTATTTTGCAAACTTGCCCATAACTTCGTGTACAGTCGTCGATTTGAGACAAAACTTGCGCCAACAGGTCCGGATCGAAATTGTGGTCCTGTATGCCAAGTTTGGTTCGATTCTGAGAAGGTCGAATCGGAACCCATTTTTGGCGGGTCCGCGACCCACTCAAACGGGCAATTTTGTACACGGCTCATCGAAAGCCAAAACTGGACATACCTTTGAGTTCCTCTCCTCAAACTGAATCCGTAGACATGTAGTTTGATGACTTTAGAGGCCATAGACTTCGGCACGTATTTCGGTGCAAAGCGGGTCCAACGACGGTATCGTTTTGACCCAAAATTATGATTTTGCCCCTGTTCCAGAATTAGACTTTTGGACAGGCGTTTCCTAGGTATCTTTTACACAGAGTGCATTTTTATATTTGTTTCAGCGTCCGAAGTTGTTTGGAGACTGTGATTTCTTAGCTGACATTGTGATTTCTTGTGCTTGCCACTTTGCACCATCAGGCAAGATACCCTGCCACCTTACTCTATGATTGTTATGTTTCTTATTTTCAGTTGTTATTTTAGAATTTCTTATTTCTCAATATTTAAACTATGCGTCCAAGTCACATTTGGGTGCAAGCGACTCTATCGATCGTTTATCTTGTCTTATTTATTCTCTTACATTGACTTAGTCTAGTGACCACCCATTGATGTGAGGTTAGTATATCTCATACGGCCTTGACACTTGTTGTATCACGTGATGTGAGTCACATGTAGGACACATATCCGCGTAGTCGACTGGCCGCCGATACATATGGAGAGTACGACGGATAGGAGTAACTGCCAATAGTATTACATGTTAGAAGACTTGGCAGTAACTAGAGGTTCATATCAGTCATGGAGATGATGATACTAGGCATTGGGTGGGGAGAACATTACCTGACGTATGGGCTTCGATTGAACTTCCCTTGTAACCCGGAAGCTCCGCTGGAGATACGGGTATGAGCCTCGCAGGTTGGCTATTGTCGTTTTTGAACGTCATGCCCTTGGTCACTGGTGCCCAAGAGGGGACTATATCGGATCCTATGTTCAGCCAGGGCTCATGCGTCGAAGGAAGTATCTCAACTCATATTCATAATAGAATGGTCAGGAACCCGATTGCATGCAACCTTTTCCTTATTATTTATCACAGTTTATATGGCATGGGTTTTCTTGTATCTTGCTATGTCCCCTGAGGACCTGGTTATCTCTCCAGGTTTAGACGATTTCCACAGGAGTACGGGCGGCATTGGAGCTATCCTACATTGATGACGAGGCAGTCCCTTTGATTTCTAGTATATTCTATATCTGAGACAGTTGTAGACATTATTTTATATCTCTTTTCTTTCTATTTGCGGAGGTTGGACTCTGATCTTGTGAGACTATTTTTCATAGCTGTTTGGAGTGAGTATGTTCACCGGCTATCTTTGGATACTCTGCTTTAATCATTTGGACTTTATTATCTTCTGCGTTGAGCTGTGATGAGATTAGATATGTTATCTGGCCTGTGATTATTTTTATTTACAGCTTATGTGCATATATGAGGATTCCATAATTGGAGTATTCTTCGTATTTGTGCAGCTGACATGTTCACGTACTTGGTCCTACATATTTTGGGACTGGGGTGTTACAACCAAAGCAACGATCGTGGCATCCGAAGAGAGGCAAGATGTTCAAGAGGAAATCGAAGAAGAAGTTCAACAAACGATGAACTCTTTCCTTGTTTAAAGCAATAGAGTTCCGTAAGATGAACCTACCGAAGTTCAATGGACGATCAGAGCCTGATGTGATCGTGGGATGGCTCACGGAGATTGAGGACTTATTTAATCTTCTCTGCATCGAAGGGTCCCAGAGGGTATCATGTGCGGCGCTACAGCTGCAACTAAAAGCCTACGACTGGTGGGCAGCGAAGAAATAAGAAATCTACGAAGCCGACACCGACACCACAATTTTTTGAAAATGTTCAAGGAAGCATTTCTTGAGCAGTACGTTCCTTACGTTGTCCGTCGTCAAAAAAGAAGACGAGTTGATGATGTTAAGACAGGGGAATATGTCAGTTGATGATTATGACTGAACTTCTTAAAACTCGCAAAGTTTGTCGGCACTTTTTTGTCCAACAAGGAAGCCTGGTGCGAATGTTTTCAACAAGGCCTGAATGAAAAACTATGAAGGGACATCATGAATCAAAGGTGCCGAACCTACCATAAATCCTACGATGTCGCTCTCGATAGTGAGCGTATTTTTGGCCGTATGTTGCAAAGAGGTACATGTCGTCCGTAAACTTCAACAAGCATCCTAATGACGCTGGAGGATCAAGAGTACAAAAGTGTCCAAATACATTCGGGAATCGATGTCCCTATCATGGATTACATTGCAATAACTGCGGCAAGCATGGGCATCGCCCGGCCGATGGTTACTTATAAAAATGTTCTGAGTGTGGCGGGAGAGGCCGTTCACCGCCAAATTGTCCAAGAAATGTCCAAACCCACCAAGAAATGTTTCAAATCCTCCGAGAAATATTCTAAATTAGTAAGAGCGCCTACACTACAAGGCGCAAATACGGTGCCCGTGAACCCACAAAATCAATGCCATAGAGCACAAGGCCGAGTCTATGCATTAACTCGGGATGAGGCGTTCGAGTCCGATACTATTGTAACCGGTATACTACTCTATAAAAATATACCTGCTCGAGTGCTATTCGATTCAGGTGCGACGCATAGTTTTATATCTGCTGATTATGCTAAAGAAAACAAAATAGCCATGTAATCACTAGATATGAACATTAGCATTAGCATTCTATCGGGATTCGATATGCCTGCGATCTTTATTTGTAGGAATGGCCCATTTGTATCGGAGGAAGAAATCTATCCATGGAAGCCGTCGTACTAGACATCAAAGAGTATGACATAATCCTGG